>JBBPCS010025469.1:0-23870 GCA_037974645.1 Hollardia meadi
TATTTAATTATCTTATATTGCCCCTATTTTCACTACTAATTTTCAATACCAATTACCAATGTTATTATTGCTCTGTTGCTGCCTCTGAAATACTTCACCTGTAATTACCATAACTACCTACCAATACTCCTGCTTTAGATGATGTAGTAGCAGTATATTTATATTTCATATTTTGAATCATACCAATGTATGAAATGTGCCACAAAAACTACTACTGCCACTACAATTACAACGATTACTTCCATACATGATATGTCTGGTAATTCTACTACTAAAAATTATTATTATTATTATTATTATTATTATTATTATTATTATTATTATTATTATTATTATTGTGTGACTGGTCTTGCAATGGTGAATGTTATCTTTAGTCGTTCCTGAAACATTGATACATTTTACTTTATCTATTGGTATTAGTAGAAGTTAAATACCTAGTAGTTAAATTAAAATAGGCCTACTTGAAGAGGCAGCCAGCGGCTACATTAGCATATGAATGGCAGTTTGACTAATTGAGATATTCCATGAGACACGTACCTGTGTGTTGTTAATCCATCAAAGAGCTGCACCGACGCTGCTCTCCTGTGTGTCCGAGCTGCTTTCACTGTGGAAGCAGGCAGAGCAGCAACTGTGACCTCAGCGCACCGGTGACAAGTCACCCACTACACTGATACGACTTCCTGTCACTGCCTTCACAATAAAACTTTGTTTGCGAAATAAAGGAACTTATCACTATTTTTGTTGCTACTTTAAAGCCGGAGTTGCCTTTCACATTCAGTGTCGTGATTTCATTAGGTTTGTAATCTGGAGTACGTTTCGAAATGCTATTTGCAGTTCTGCGATGCGCAGAACTTATGAAACTGCGCTTTCTTATGATTACAGATTTTCTGCTTTTATTTTGAAGGCAACTCGTTCTGGCTACCTGTTGCAGCTGCAGCTACTTTCACTAATTACTGATTATGATAAAGGGACTTGGAATGCACCGATAATAAGCCACCTGAATTCTAAACTAAACTAAACTATATGAACTCCAGTCAGTGATCATCAAAATAAAAAAATAAAAAAACACCCATCCATATTTAGTAACAGCAACTAATTCAATCGTTTTTCTTTCCCTTAAAAGAATATCTTGAATTTGCTTTAGTGTTTACTAAATTCACAAAACGAATGATTATTATGAGCCAGTAAAGGTAGGTACAGGGAGATTAAGAGAGTTTATCCTGCCTGCCCCCATGATTCTGGGCAGAGATATACAGTAGGCCTATCCTGTCAAAATCCAGACAGAGATGTAGTAGAAGTATAAAGATAATACTTTAGGACAGGCCCAGTGCAAGAATATAAAATTACTCCTTTACAAGTAAAAGCCCTGCAATCAAATGCAGACCTACAGAAGAAAGAGTTAATTGTAAAAGAAAAATAGTAGGCTATATGTGTTCTATTGTAGTACAATGTATGTTATATTTTAAATGATTATTAGTGATCAGTTTGCAACTGCTTAGAATAAACCCTGAGCCAGACGATTTGGCTAAGCTCAGTGATAAGAGCCAGCTCTTTCATGGCTCGTCTGGTGTTTATAATTCAGCCACATTTAGTAATTTTTTGACGTATGATTGGCAAGTGTGCACTCCTAGTAATCAAGTAAAGGAGCTGGTTCGCTTATGTGACATATACACATTCATAGACTTCACTATCTGCAGAATAAGAGGTCAATATCTATTCTGGCTAATTTGGTAGAGTATGGTGGGTTTACATCTATGATTGTTTCATTGTGACATTTAAGATGTAATATGAAAGATTTCCACATTAAAATGTCCAAAAATGATTAGACCTTTGTTATGTATTTTTTGGAGTTGTGTACTTACATTACCCCAAAATGTTTACAACACTGTTCAAACCAATGGCTGTATATAAAGATGGACAACATGAGAGCTCCTCAAAACATTTCAATCTCCCCCTGGTGGCTGGCTGCAGTATATGTCATAAACCCCTTCCACTCAATGGTATCTGATAGGACATGGGCCAAACTAAAAACTCAAAGAACACCTCAAATGAATTTTTCCCAAGGATGATTTCTGTTATTTTAGGTAGTTCTTATCACGCTGATGTATGTTCAAGTCATCATTTTTCTGATCAGTTTGATTTTAATTAGTTATTTGATGCTATAAAAAGCAGGTAACAGGCCATGATTGACAGCTGGGCCCTGCTCGAGATTGGCAGGGCAGGAACCACCGCCCGATCACTACTGCGCAGATTCTGGCTCAAAATTATGTCACAGTGCAAGATTGCAAGTATCCGAGATATTTTGGCTTTACTTTTGTACAGTGTGAGGAAGTGCAGACGCTTCGGCCATCTTTACTTATGTCAATGGTTCAAATCTAGATAAATTGTCAGTTTTATTCAAGGTAACGGTGCATTTCATTTGGTCGCTTTTCACTATTGCTGCCAGGACAGCCACTGAGAGACACCAATTTCTAATGTGAAACTGCTTTATTCAGTGTTTTTTACTGGTTTTCATTACTGGGTCCATTTGTTTTGGAGAGGAGGAGACGTCTGCTTATGAACGATAAACACTGAATGAATCCTAACCTAGAAACAAGCTGAGCTAACATCAGCGGCAGCTCAGCTCGCAGGCCCTCTGGGACACGTAAATTCTGTGTTCGGTTAGTGGAACGCATCGTGCAGTTGTCTGATTGGGTAAGTGAAAAATAAATGTGATGTCTGTAACGTTACCTGAAAATAAACTGCGTACTGTGTCGCTGAAGGAGTTTCTACAGCTGAGCTGTGTGCGCAAGTCTGTCTCACCACCAATTGTTAAACAGGACTGATGAGAAAAATCTGACATAATGGACACTAGAAGTTACCTCTGGGGTCAACAATGTCGTTTATGACATTACGGTACTATGATTAAATATCTCTGGAACATTACATGTCCATTACAAACTTACTTTTTTATGCCCTGCAGCTAACCATTGTGCCGTTCCAATGAGGGCATCCCTTTCAGAAGCTTTGTAATCCAGCCTTGAACTACTGTGTCTTTTTGGAGATTACTGCCTGACTCATGCCAGATTTTAATTGGCAATGGTGGTTGTTTAACAATGAAGACAACAACTCCCATGATCCCACGCCACCTACATCTTTTGTTTTGTTTTGACTGAAAAAACCCTAGTGGCAGAATTTACACACTGTGCGTTTAAAGCCAAGAAGCATCTGCTGTATAGAAGGCTTCCTCTGCAACAAATATAAATGTCTCACTAAAACCTGCATGAATAGATGTTTTGGCTACTCGGGTGCAGCGGAACAAGCTGTAAACACAACACTGATATCTTAGTATGACTAACATAGCAAACACTTTTAAAACTATTTAATCTTATATTTGCTGTATTGAAAGAATGGAAACTATTAACTTCTTTGAATTCCAGTTGCTCGTTGTCTGCATATATGCACATTACAAAGTTAATTCATGAATTGAAATGATTTTATGGGAAGAAATAAAAAAAGGAGAGCTTCAATGCCTCACATGATCTTCACTCCTTTCACTGGCTTGTTTCACCAGTATCACATGCTTGACCGCCACAGATGAAACTATCACAACTGTAGATGTTCAAACTTTCCGTTACTCTGAAAACTTTTAGGACTTTTGTCCATTTTGGCTTTTAAGTTCAACTTGATGGATGAAGAAATATGATACAGTTGAAAGCTCTGGAACAAGTGTGTATGTGGTTTTGTTTATGGTCATACTTTTCAGTACAACACACCACATTCCTAATGCCATTGCTTAAGGCTTCTTAAAGCATGTGCAACATGTAATGCATATATTGTGCATATGGAGAGGCAGTGGACAGAATGTGTGTGGGTGCTCTATGGGAAGAGACCAATGGTAATTCTGGCTGTGGCACACTGTCTGCAGACAGCTCTGTGTTAACACAACCAGGCGGCAACAACACCAACACCAGACTGGCAGTTTGGAGGGCACTTCCTCTCGCAGGTCAACATATTTTGATAAGACCAATAGGCTTTTTACAGCACACGGCTGCACAGCCAGACACTTTCTGGACACAAGCATGGACACGAGGAACGCCGCTAATGCTGGGAAGAAAGTCTGCCAGAGCCTCACAGCTCCTAAATGTATATAAGTAATACAAAAAAACATGAATAAAGGAATAAATTGAGATACACTTAGAGAGACACTCAACAAAAAGCTCAACAAAACAAAGTGTGTTTTTTCTTTTGCTTGTTTTGTCCAGAAAACAAAATTTTTTTATACTTTTAAATTAAGAGACTACATTTTATGTAGTATGCTCATTATACAAGTTAAAACTATGACAGCTCAAATTCAAAGACAAAAATGCTGAGAAACAATGAATTGTCTGGAATTAACACACACACACACGCACGCACGCATGCACACACACACACAAACACACACACACACACACACACACACACACAATAGTTTAATTTAATTTCAACTTAATTCAACTGAAACTAACCTGAAATTAAATTGTTGTGTAAACTGTTGTGTAAATACCTTCTGTTCAGACAAAAAAAATGCTGGGATCTGGCAAAAAGTTGACAATGATTTTGCTTTTTTAAAATCCAGCACATGTTGGCCAGTCAAATACATGCAAGCAAGCATTCTTCATACTTATTACATAAAAAGTAAGAATAAAATAATGGAATGGTTGCTCCTCTGTAACTTTCAGTTGTATTATTTATTTGGATCCCCATTAGCTGCTACTAAGGTAGCAGCTACTCTTCCTGGGGCCCAGACATCATTCATCGTGTTACCCAGTGTGCCTTTGTCCCAGCCTTCCCAGTGGTTTTGCCTCTCTGTTTTCTGGAGTTTGCTTTTGTGCCTCTGCCCTTTTGGATTTTGTGTGCTCTTTTGGACTGATTACCTGGTTTGACCCTCACCTGCCTCACCACTGTGAGTTTACCATTTGATTTAATAAATCACTGCACTAAACCTGTTCTGCCTGCAGCGTCTGCTTCTAGGTCCAACCCCTTATTTCCTAGTGTTTCTTGGCACATGCCTGACATATAATGCCTCCGGCCAGGGCTATCGCTGGTGCAGAGGCGTAAAAAAATGGTATCTGATGGTGCAAGCCTGTAGACCCACACAGCCAGCAAATGCATCTCATGAAACACATAGTAGGCCAGTGATATTAACTATTATTTAACAAATGTTAGTAAGCCATAAGATCATTGACATAATGGGGGTGTTGGGGACAGCTGGCCCAGATGGTTGCTAAGTTGTCCAGAGGAGAATCTTTTCTTAGCCCCTTTTTTGTGGATATGGTTAGCCTAGCAGAAAACACCAGGGCTGGCTTGAGGTCTAGGTAGCAGTGATCTGCGGGCACCTCTTGGTACTTGGTACACTGAAATACCAACTCTCAGCAATTCTGGGGATTCATTTCTTCCATTTGTGTTTCAGCTGAAAGTATTTCCAGTAAAAAATGTTAACAGTAAGGTTTGTCACATTATTCAAAGCAACTGCAACACATAATATACTGGACCACAGCTATTTTTCAGTGTTTTGAGCACTGCAAACATTTGTACTAGGATGGAGGCATACAGTACATCACAGTGACAAATCTGTCAAATCTTTGGTACATAAGTACGTATCTGAATGGCCCGAGCACTCTAACACCAACAGTAGGTTAGAAAATAATTATTTTGTGATTTGGGTGATAAGTAAATGTATAAAAATGTTGTTTTGGCACTATTTGTACTTGTCCACACCCATCTTTAAGTTCATAGCCAACTCCAAAAAAAAAATGATGTTGAAATTACACATTATTAACAAATGGAATCATGCTGTGTTTATTTCCCCCAAAACAATGGAATTGCAAGAGCCAAATGCTGAAGTCTTGTGAACTGAACATTTGTCTTTCATCTTACAAATGTCTCACTGTTCACTTAGTATAGTTATCAGACAAGTTCAAGCAACTCTGTATGAGGCCCAAATTGAAACAGACCTTGACCGAGCCAAACTCAATTATTCTTATTCTTTTAATAAAGAAGCATTTATAACTCTAAAGTGCCACATACCACTGTATCTACAGCAGCACCATACTGCAGTGACAGTTTTAGAACCTCTGAATGCTTACATGAAGCGCTTGCAGGTATGAAGTCTTCTTGAACTCGCCATGCGTGGATCATTTGTTAAAGCTCCCTGTGGCACTTCAGACTTGGAAGGCAGCGTCATACGGTCTGTCCAAAAGCCCCACTCAGAGGCCCTGATAAGCATGTGATAGATATGCAAAGGTTGTTTTAGATGTGTTGGTTCTCATGAGGAGCTGCTGCATTCAAGGGCAACTTCAGAATAAAAAGAAATCAGTATCCACCTTGGTATGTGGAATATGAACTAATAACCTTTGGAGGTATGGCAATGGGTTGAACACAGTAAGTTTTACAAGATCCACAGTTCATTCTAGTTAGCTAGCAGTTATTGTGGTGGTTTTAGGGTTAACAAGCAGAACAGAATGGCATCATAAACATCACCTCTCCAAAAACCAAAAAAGTCCAGAAGGAAGAGGTGGAATTTATATTATTATGACTGATGATGACTTGCATTATGTGACAAAGGCAAACAAGGCCTGCACTGATCTCGGATCTATAATGATGAATAGGGTAGATGCTCTAATTGCTTTTTAAGGGAAACAAGAGTTTGTCCAGTCAGACCCACCAACAGGATCAAGGGCATCATTTTATTTGACAGTTTCAGGGGTCTGTAAAACCTGCAATGAAACATGCCTCGTTCTGCCTATGGAGCTATTAACTCACTCAAAGAATTTCACTTAATGGTTTTAGTTTCCCCATTAAGATTTGAATCAAACGCTTTCAAGATTCTGAGTTGAAACAATGCGTACTTGTCTTTTTTAAATGTAAGTGTAGAAATTTTTAAGATGTTAACTACCAAGCTGCACCAATCAATATTTTATATTAATAATGATAGCAGGCAGCTGTTTTCAGTAAAGGGTTGGATAAAGCTTTTGCTCATAGTGACACTGAGAATTGGACTTGCATTCATCGGTGACCAGAAAGGAGACCAGAAATGAATGCTAATGTTGCTCTGTGCCTGCTGGAAGTGTAAGTGTATAATAAATAGTGGACAGAGCCACCGTAACATCACCCATAGGTTTCTGAAGAGCCATTGTGAAGCTCAATGCGTGTGGCTCCGGCCATAGCCATCTTGACTCCCGGCTAATCCGAAAAAGGGGCAAAGAGGTGGAGTGTGGACAGAGCTGAGTCAAGCCAGTTACTGAAATCTAGCTCACAGTCATTAACATAAATAAAGTACATAATTGTACAAAAAAAGAAGCCAAAATATCCCAGGTACAAGTGTTGCCATCCTGCACTGGTGATGTCATTTGGAGCTAGAGTCTGCGCAGTAGTGACCGAGCAGTGGAGCCATGGTTATTGGGTTCCGCCCAACCGCGAGCAGGGCTCGGCTGTCAATCATGACGTTTCGCCCCATTTTATAGCATCATATAACCAATTACAACCAAACTGACCAGAAAAATAAACACTTAACATACATCAGCATGATAAGAACTACCTAAAATGACAGAAACCATCTTTGGGAAAAATGTATTTGAGGTGTACTTTGAGGTTTTGGTTTGGCCCATGTCCTACCTGATATCATTGAGGGGGAGGAGTTAATGACCTATACTGCAGCCTTCCACCAGGGGCCGATCAAGGCGTTTTGGCTTCAAATTTGGTGAGCTCTCATGTTGTCCATCTTTATATACAGTCAATGCTCACAGCTATCAAACTAGCTAAGATTAAAAAGCTAGGCTATTTCTGTATTCCTACCGTAGACCGTATAATAAATAGGTTCACACAGAAAGCAAAGTTTTGCGGGTACCGAGGGTGTGTTTTTGAGTGTTTGTGTTCACTTTTACCTCTGGCTTTATTGTCCAGTGTCTTTTCGTTTTCCCCTTGTCTTTTTCCTCTCTTAGTAAAGTACATTTCCCCTCCATTCAGCAATCCAATATAAAAGAGAATAACAGTACATTACAGTGGATTTTGGCAGCTCCACTTCTGGAGCTGCGGTTAAGAAGCAGGAGTGAAGATAAATCCACTTTTAATCCCAAAAGTTTTAAAGATAAACTCTTGCTCCCCTCGACCCTGTGTTTATTCTTTCAGAAGCTCTAGGCACTGCCCGTGGCTATGTCCTCCAGAACTTGCAGCATTTTTATGTCGGTCAACAGGGTCTCTCATTAATCTGAAACATCAGCATCTGTCCCTCCACTCTGTTGGTACAATTAACCACACAGTAGGCCATATTCTTTGTCTGATATTTACATGAAAAATTCTCCAAAACGGACCAACAAACATTGCCGAGAGGTCTAGCTCAGTGACTTGAATTAGCCGCTATGCCTAGCAGACCGCTCACAACACTACGCATGGCCACGCCCTTAATTTGCCTGTGCATAACCTTAAGCCATAAAGACCCCCCTCTACTCAAAAATGTGTTTTTCTTATGTTTACATCCCCTAAAATGTCTGACCTGGACTATACTGACTTGTATCTGTCCAAAGTTTGTCACTAGAAAAGTGTTTTCAATGAGCTGGACCTAGCAAACGGTATTTTATTTTTTATTTATTATATCAATGTTTTTGAACATTGAACAAATTTTGTCGATTGACCAATCAGTTAATCAACTTTATATTTCAGCAGTATAATTTCTCGAGGTTGAAGCTTATGACTGGAGTTTACATTTTGTATCAGAATAAACGCTATAAAATGATTCATGTCATGATCTCAAGCCTTTTGTTCCTTGAAAATGGAATGAATGAATGTGGAGTTTGACAGAGATAAGCAGTGGCACAAAATGAAGACGCTTCCATGACAAAGTGCGTGAGATGGAAGCGATAGTGTCTGTGGACGGAAGCAGATGGAGCAGATGCTGCAACATTAACTGCAGTGTCTGGACTTGCTAGGACACGGCAGCTGCCTCCCTCCAGGCTACTGCTCTCCAACACATTAACAGGTTGAATGTGGCCGGGATGTACTTAGTGTTTTTACAGCGGCTGACATTATCACCCTGCCTCTTCAGTAATGATATACACATCCCTACATTGCTTTGCCATAAAGCTATATTTTACAGTGTTCATTTCCTGTTTGATCACATTTTATGTCACCATAAAATGAAAATTAAATTAAATCCTGTCAACACACACTAAACCCCAGGGCTCTGGAAAATGTTTGGATCATGTTACATACTGATATATAATAATTCTAAAATATTTTAAGTATTTTAATTTTTATGCTTCTTTAGACTTCTATTTCAATATTTTTCAAAGGGAAATATTGTAATTTTATTCCACTACATTTATCTGACAGCTGTAATTACTAACTCAGCAGATTAAGATTTTACAAATTATCAAAAAAGTATATTATTTTGTTATAGCTTCACACACACACACACACATATATATATATATATATAGGGAGGGAGGCCTGTTTTGGGAATTTTGCCAGGGCACCAGGGTAACACCCCTACTCTTGCAAAGAGTGCCAAAGGGATCTTTATTGACCACAGAGAGTCAGGACCTCGGTTTAACTGTTAACCTCACGCTGTGACAGATGATGCTGTGACAGAGTCCCTGTCTCTGCCCTGGGGCATTGGGGATATAATTCATGAGACCAGAGGGAAAGAGCACCTCCTACTGGTCCTCCAACACCACTTCCAGCACCATGTGGTCTCCCATCCAAAGGACTACCACAGCCAAACCTGCTTAGCTTCCCCAGGCAAGCTAATGATGTAATGCAGGAGCTATGGTGCTGTTTTCAAAAAATATTTCAGTGTTTTAAAAACTTTCTCAATATTTTAAGGGCAATACATAGTGTCTAGATAGGGTTTTAGATGGGGCCATTGCCTTAATCTCATCTTCCCAAAAGTTTGATTTTCTTTTTGGGTCTGTGGTATTCCTGACTAAACCCTCATTTTCGCTGGAATTTTGAGGGGAAATGGCTAG
This sequence comes from Hollardia meadi, assembly GCA_037974645.1. Classification (NCBI taxonomy): domain Eukaryota; kingdom Metazoa; phylum Chordata; class Actinopteri; order Tetraodontiformes; family Triacanthodidae; genus Hollardia; species Hollardia meadi. Next base: position 9,987 of record JBBPCS010025469.1, read on the forward strand.
TGCTTTCAATTTAAGTTGATTTGCGATTTATACTGTAGATCACAGGTGCTTAAGTTACAAATGGGATTCTTAGAACCTGCTTAAGCAAGGTTTTTTATGCTCAACATCTTTTATTAACCAAATGTAAACACACCATTGGAAATTATTTTAAGATTTTAAAAATCTTCTTAGATTATACTATATATATTAACTTACATTATATTATATTATATTATACTTGAATTTCAAGTATAATCTAAGAAGATTTTTATAAATGTGAGCTGGGGGGAGATTGGTCAAGAGCAAACTGGGTTAAAATCATGATGCTACTCCTACTTGCTTTATTCTACTCTGTTATAGTTGCTGTTATCTTCAAGCCCTTGCTGGTTAGGATAATCAATGCCAGATAAATCTCTGTATTTCATTGTATAGTTTTGTAGCGTTTTTAAGCCAGTGTCTGAGGTGACATTCCAGTGCTGGCTCATCGGTAGCGTTGCATTTTAACACAGATTGGTTTTCCATAGCAAAAGAGTGGAGCAAGCTTAGTGACAGGGCTTCAGTATGGGCTACAGGCTACAACAACTAGGACGTATGTCGGAGTATAGCTTCATAAGCACGTCAACAGTGTTTGTGTATTTACTCTTACTGCCAGACGAGGAAGACAGAAGTTCCTCACTGCAGGTTTAAATTTCCTATCCGAATCACCCCACTAAATTATAGTTGAGGTCTCTTTTTTTATATATATTCGGGACAGGTATGGGTGGAAAGAGATTAGCACATGGGAGAAGATTGGATGAAACAGCTGATAAGCCTACAAGAAATAGCAAGCTCCATAGCTGGTGAAGACAAAACACACAATGGATGGTTTAGTCTGTGGAGCATGTGAGGCACGTGAAAGGAAATAGAAGGTGGTGTCAGAGCACAGGGCAAGAAAAGTTAGGGTGTGATAAGTGGAACATGGTTGCAACATTATTTGGCAACAATGAAGCCAATGATTGCGAATGAAGTTAGCATTGTTTGACTGCTCTTCGTGTGGTTGCATTGTTGGTATACCCTGGTATTGTTTCAGAGAATAGTATTACTTTTAGTGGGCTAAAGATTTGTTAATACTAGCAATAGGATGTTGACTTCATAACCTTTGCATCATCATCAGTGGCGGTCATGACCTCACTGGCTTTATGTGCTTTAACGGTTAAGAAATGGTCATGACCTACCTAGCTAGCTAACTCACAAAGTGGGTGTTGCCAAGTCTCCACTGTGAATAAGAATTTGCTCTTAAAGACTTGCCTGGTTAAATCAAGGTCAAATTTAAAAAAAAAAAAAAAAAGAAATTGTCTTTTGAGGTGAGGTGCTAGCATGAGCATATGTTATTCATGATGATGATATAACTTCAACTGACCCTTTGCTTCCTTGAACGCAGACTGGCCAATCACAGCATAGCATCAGCCAGCTTGATGAGTCCAATTAATATGCCCATACACTCTTGTCATTTCAGATTTTCTTCATTTTTAGGCTGGTTTTGTGGATATCGAGCTTGTCAGGGTTAAACGTTTGCTTGTGGCACATGTAATAGTGATACTCGTTGCCCACAGACGTTGGAATTTATTTACAATGTTGTATACTAAAACCTGATATCACAGCAATTGAATAGTAAAACCCAGTGTTTTGTCAGCCTAGAAATTCCAGTGATGAGCTGAATTAGTGACTTAGTTCAGTGGGTCACTAAACTGTAGGCATGACCATAGCTAAAGGATGCTAATGACTAGCCTCACATTTCATTCTTCTGGCTCATTACTGACTAGCTTCAGCTTAGCTACCACTGAACTATAGTCCTTTTGGCACTTATTGCTTCTTCATCATTTTGATTAGGTGGTTAATGAACAGATCTGATGTTCCATCAAAATGACTACGCCTATATGGTAGTGTGTTCCACTATTGTTATATGTGTAACTTTATAATAAGATATATGTGCCATGTGATATAGTACATTTTCGACGATATCAATAGGAAAACTGTTGGCTGAAATATTTCAACTCATAATTTAAAGAAAGATAAACAGTTCCACATTTATTAGGTGGCTACAATGAAGTCATATTGTTTCAAGTGATTTGGGTTTGAAAGTATCATCTGCTTACTGTACATTTGTGCATTCAAATGTAAAAAGGTAAGGAGACTGTACTGAGCCAATAAAAAGCTACTGCATCATTGTTTTGATGCATGAGTTGGCTCTCTGAATGAAGGTTTGGATTATGACACAAGGGTTTTTCCTTCCTTTTGTGTGTGCTTGTTCTATATTCAAGCCCCTGGCAGGTGCTGTGCCATCTCATTGACTATACTTACCCTGCGGTAAACTGAGAACCTTTTCATATCTGCTGCAAGACAAGCGTGTGACGTCAACTGTGATCCCTTGAGAATAGATAAATGGCAAAAGATGAGATTATTCCCATCTCATCCCTTCTTCCCTCTCCTGTGTTTCAGAGGATAGCTTTGACAAGGAGGCAGCAATGAATCTGTCGGCCATCTTGCCTGATGCTCCTGCAGACCCTCCACCGCTGTCCCTCTGTGCTCCCGGCCCCCAGGGAGAGTTGTCTCCTGAAGACACCTCTCTGTCACAACGCTGACAAGCCAAGGGTGGCCATTCTCCAACAGTACCCAGAGGTGACAGAGCTGTTGAGAAGCCCCCTGACCTCAGTGCCACTCACTGTCAGAGAGCTGTCAGTCTCAGAGACCCAACACAACAAGAAGGGACTCACATTAAAGGGTTAATGTGGTGACACAGCATGGCACATAAAACAAATGCACAACCGACAACATGCAACACACTCCACTCGCCCATGTATCCATAAGTGTGCACGCACACACGCACGCACACCTCGTCACTCAAGCAAACACACTGTGTGATCTGACAAGAGACCGAGAGTGCTTATGTAACACTTGATTCTTTTCAACGGTGTAATTGGGTTGGGTGGAAGAGGCTCTTGGCACTGGCAATATCAAAGCCGGCATTCATCAAAATAGCCAAGAGTTATTTCTGAATGAAAAAAATAAACATACAAAGAAATCAGACCTGATATTTATTTTATTTTATTTCACACGGAAGTTTCTGCAAAAATGTATATGTAGTAATATAGGTATTGTGACTTCACCCAAAGATTCATTTTAAATACAGCTTACTATCATTGTTAAATGCAGACAAGAAAAAGTACTGTTTTTTCTTCACATTTTAATTCTCAAAAATAAACTGCTTTCAGAGGGAAAGAGCACATTAATTCAAAATAGATGCAAATTCATGTTTCAAAAAAGTGGTTGTCTGCACACACACACAAAAAAAACTGAGATAGATGATAGATGTGACACACGCTCACATCTCAGAATCACAGCTCCTTCATCCAGTTCAAATTCTAAGAACCACCAGGTAGAAGTGATCGTCTCTTCACTTTTGAGAGCAGAGTAGTGCACTCTGTGCCTTGCGTAAGGACACCCTAATCAAGTGTTGAACTGCATGAGGCAGCCAGAGACACAGTATGTAACATGACCTTTCTATGTACGAGATGTAAACGCTGGACCTCAGGCCTCATGCAGAACACTTTGTCTACATTCACCATACAAAGTTGCATAAAGGCACAAACATGGTCACAAATCCTGAGATTTAAAAAAACACACAACTATTACAAATTAATTGTTATAAATCACATACATGAATTTTTGTTGTGTTGAGCATAATATCCACCACAGCCCATCAACTCTCAATAAATGGCTGTTTACATGTAAAATGGCGAAGAAATGCCCCGTTTTTGCTGCTTGAACATTAAATTTTTCTTTAAACCATTCCATGGCAGCATGTTGTCATTAAGTAAAAAAAAGAATATGTGATATAGTGGAATTTGTTGGCATGACAAATGGTCAGTGTTACAGTAGAATGAAGTCTCTAAGACATTACACTATTTTGCTGCCTCTCATTACTAAATATTAAATGTTTGGGTCAGGGTAAGGGCAGCATATCAGCCATATGATACAGTAAAATAGTTGTTTCATCAATTCATTTTCTTGTTCAACTTTATCCCTTAGTAGTTCTAGTTGAATTTGAAAACAGTTAAACAATCAAACTATGTAGGTCACCTCATTTGGACATGATTTAATGACCATTTTAAACTCCACAAATGGTGACTCATTAGAGTCATTATTCGTCAAAAACAATCCCTTTTCTTTTTTCCAATGTCTAACTTTTTTCTTAGTGGCATTGATACAAGCCACACCCAAGTTCACTTCAAAACATCCAAGGAGAATGTGCACTATTCCACACACTCTGTAAACACACACATTTTTTTTTTAGGAATTACAGATTCAGTGCTGGAACATTATGCATGCATCCTTGTTTGTGCGTACACGAGGCCCCTGGAGCTGGTGCAGATCAAGGCAGTGGTCATTTTTTCTGTATTTCATGATGTTTCCCTGGAAGTGGAGCATAAGGCTTTGTTGCATGGCCAATCATAACTGACCAGGAATGTAAAATCATGAGCTTCTTGGCAGTTGTGCATTCCTCATCTTTACAGTTATGTAGTTTAGAGTTCCTCAAAGAAGGCCACCCTGGACTTGGTGCTCTGTAGTGTTAGCTGTGGAGGAGATAGCGACAGACTTGATGAAGTTGTTTATTTGTGGTTGAAGTAAACAAGTAGAGAATATACTACAGCAAGCAAAATACATAACCCAATGGAAATCCTCAATGAAGACTTCACTGAAATCATCAGATACCCCTAGCCTCAGCCTTCCTGCTAGATCCAATCCTCTTGTGTCTTTCCAATGAAAGCACCATGACTACCAAGTCTGTGCAAGACCATTAATATCTGACTGAGACATCCGCAAAATGTAGTCGATGTATGGGTGGTCAACAAAGCTTTAGGGTGAAAGCATATTGCCTAAACCTTACTTTTAGAATTCTGCAACCTGGATCAGTCTCTTTAGTTCTGGGTAGCTGGTTGCACTTCAAATCTTCCGAAAATCATGGAATCTTTTATGAGAACCCTCTCTTGTAGTAGGAGATCCAGTTTTTGGGGATTTAGTGGCATTTAGCAGTGTGGCTTTAGATTCTTTGCTACAGTAGAAACATGGTGAGTCCTTGAAGAGGACCCGCTCCCTCTGTAGATATCAAAGGCTCATTCTAAAGTAACAAACGCATAATGATTCTTTGTTTCAGATAATTAGACAATAATGAAAACATAATTGTAAATGTTATATTCCATTTCTGCCAATATATCTCCCTAAATCCTTCAAACTGAACCTAAAGCAGTGCTTTTCATTCACTTTGTGTATTCCACATACAGTAATATGTTACATTGTCAGAAATAATAGACCAAACATTATTTGTCTATGCTACTATCCATAGTACTGTATTCTTCTACATTGTGAATGATAACAAAATAAATAACAAAAATAAATGAAAAACCAATGATTTAAAGGCCCTGAAAACATATTTTCTCATCAGCTTTTTATTTATTATCTGCTCTAGCTTTTCTATCTGTTTGTATACAGATACAATAAAAATAATGGTAAAAAATGATGTGAAATTGCATACTTTCTATCGAAAAATGTAAATATTTTCTTGGGGGTGGACCCCCCGCCAAACATATGCACCTAAATTCTCCAGGAACGTAGGGAAAACACTGCAGAGTAAATTTTTGAAAATGCACTCGAAACCACATTCCAGCAAAACACGAGATTTGTCTTATTCCCTTTGACTAATCAAAAGACTAAGTGATCATAAGGGGAGGATAATTGAAGAGTCTGTACACATTTGTGTGTTTACTGAAAACATACCCTCAAGGTCATTCTGTTTTTAATGAATCTCTGATGGTATGTGAAGGCAGGCAGCATTGTTGATACATCTTACAATGAAACAACAGGCAGGCTCTATCAGAGTTTACAATTTGCCCTGATGGACAAAGAAAGCTGTAGGTTTTTACAAACTCTCTACTACAGCAGAGACGATCAAACAGATAGGCAGAGTAGGTTGAGTAGAAGATCAATGCCAGTCATTGAAAGCACTGTTAATTGTTTTTCTCTCCAGGTTTAAATGAGCTTGTGATGGATTAATCCAGGCCACTGGCTGTGCTTTAACCCCTTCAGTACAGCTAGCCATGAGCTCATCTAATGCAGCATAATTTAGCACTACTTCAAATTGGCTAGGCAAACTTTCTCCTCTCTCTAACATCTGTAGGGTAAAGGGAATTAAACTGGCTGCCAGAGTAAATATTAGACCAGGGACAGTTTGGGATAACTAGGTTATTTCTAGAGAATGTGTAGATGGAGGGACTTAAGCAAATCCAAACACAATGTGTGTGGGAGAGGGATGGATTTGCAGCATGGTGTTTACAGATCACCTTCTAATGTCCCTGCTGACAGGCAGTCTGAACTACACTTATGAGTGTGAGCCCCAGTGTGCGTTTATGGATGTCTAATTCTGCAGCATTGTACTCTCCTCACTACACTCCCCACTCCCCATACTGGAAAGTAGAGGTCGACCGATAGTGGATTTTTCAAAGGCCAATAACGATAATTTGGAGCAGAAAAAAGCCCATAGCCAATTTGTCAGGCAATATCATTATTATTCCCTGGATAATGCATGGATCTTGATTTTTTTTTTAAATCAGGCATATTTAGAGGGCTGGTATCTATGAATGTGTACAATTTAGCGCGGATCCGGATCTAGCAGATTTAAAGGTGTTTTCATAGGGGGGTAGTCTTTTCCTGGCTGCTGTACGGTAACAAATAGCTACACATTGGTGGTAGATGCAGGTTTCTAGCGCTAAGTTAATAGGGATTCAGTAAGGTACTAACAGTTTTTATATCTCTTCAATAGTTTTAAACGTATGTCCAAACGGACATCACAGATTTTGGTGGGGATCCAGTCTGTCATTACTACTGTAGCTTATATGGAAAATAGCCGTATTTAAATTATTGATATCAGTGTTAAATGGACTATGCTCATCAGGTAAACGTTTTTGCAAATTAATGAAAATGTCAAAAAATGCCCTATCTCACAATGTTAAAGAAAGAGATTTAAAAAATCCCGGATCCGCCCCTTTATCCACATCCACGCCAAGATTTAATGGGTTCTTCCTTGGCCCATGTCCCATCCTTCCACCAAGTTTGGCGGAAATCCATTCACGAGTTTTTGCATAATCCTGGTGACAAACAAACCAACCAACCAACAAACGAACATGGGTGAAAACATAACCTCCTTGGCGGCGGTAATAAATAACGATATAAATCTGAATCACTCAACATCAAACTCAAAGTAATTAATAAATAATTTGGGATCTGATCAAATTAGCTGTAAAAAAAAAAAAAAAACCTGGGGCAATGTTTATTTTTTGACCTATGATTTTCCCTCAAAGTCAGTAATTCCAGTTCCAATCCAGGCTGCACAGCCATCAGTCATTGTCGGAGCAAAGTTCTGCCAATACCGCTAGTTTGTAAAGCGCCTGTATCAGCGCCTCTCCTGGAAAGACTTTTTATTCAGTGCTCCAGATACAGTGTTAATGTTGTGAATGATATAACATAAAACTATTTCTAGAAAATAAGACCTTCTGTTTGTTGTTTCAGTATGCAGCAGGAGAGCACAATGAGTGAAACCTCAATGGTTGACCTCCTTTGTGTGCTACTTAACACTGGACTCCGGACGGACAGCCATATACAGTATTAAATGGAAATTCACACACATCACTGCAGTTCTTGAATTGTGATTCAGTTGTTGTTCATTAATCATCCAGAGGGGACAAGGAGCCTGGATGGAGAAAACCTTGCCCTAAGGTGCAGCTGGGCCTGATGCTTTTGGCTCATAGATCTGTGCTTCGCTCAACATTCCCTCTGCTCTTCTTTTCCCACCATCTCCCCCTCATCCTGTACTCCTCTGGTCGCCAACTTCATAGTATAATCTTAGCACTTTTCTGGCTCAGCCTCCCTTTCAATCCTCATCCTTTGAGCATTTTTTGGTGAACCTCAGCCTCCCCTCAACTACCTTTAAGGGCAAAGCTGATTTAGTTTCCACACCCTCTACATCCCTTCCCTTCCCCCCTTTAATGTCGTGTGCCCACACCTTTTCCATTGCTAACAAGATGAATGCCGACCACCCCTGGCTTTTAACTTAACTCCTCCTGGATGCCAGAGGTGAACCCATCCATCCAAATGACTAATCACCAAGCAAAAATCAATTATAGCTCCCTTAACAAGTGTGTTTTACACTGGTAGACAAAGAGGGACAAGGGGTAGGCTTTTAATGTTATACAATGTGCTGAGAACCATGCTCAAATTTTCATGTTATACTTTAATTAAAATTATAGAGATACTGGAGGGGGAAGATAAAGGAGAAGTAGTCTAATCTGGCCAGTTCATCAGAGGACAGATGAAATAGAATCTCCTTTTAATAACATGTTCCATTGCCTCTGACCAATCAATTTAGGAATATCCCTTGAGATGAAGGAGTACATTTTTTTGTGTCCATTCATGTCATCACCAAGCCTGCGAAATTTGGGTAAGATGAAATAGCTCTTCTTACTAGTCAACATAAAATGCATTCAAAAACACAGATTTCCCTTTAAGTTAATATGTGTTTTTTGGGTTTTTAAAAAAACAACAAAACACTTAAGACCAGTAATTACTGTGCGCTTTTTGAGGTCATAGTAGGAAATGCATTATCGCTCCACAAGGATCCATCAAATAAGAAACTCAAGGCTAAAAAATTAACACGGGCCCAAATGGAGATTGATGCTATTAAGTGATGCTCTGAGAATGAATACTCAATTGATTTTTTGATATAGTTATCCTTGGAAGACGAAATAAGATTAAGGCCACATTTCCAACTCATAACTTCATGTGTCTCCAGCTGGTCGGACAGCTGTTGAATAGCTAAAAAGCAACTTGTAAATGCAGTCAAGATGCATTAGGGATGGATAAGGGTGTGTATTTGTTCTTTATAATACAAATCTACATACACAGACCACAATCTGTGATGCGATACACTGCGAAGCAAAGTGGAATTGCTACGATTCAGTTGTGATTAGGATTTAATATCATTATGTTTTTTTAAATAAAAGTGTGACTTTAATACATTTTTTTCAACTTTTATCTTAAATACTGAATCAGAAATACACCAGGAAATTAATTTTCTGCTACAAAAACAGTATTAGACATAGGCATTGTTACACTGGATCACCAGGATTAAATTATTTAAAGGTTCCCTGTGGAGTTTTAGATCTCTAGTAGTGCTATGGAGCTGTTTTTTATGAGAGTCCATGTTTTGTTTATCTCATGCACATGCATAAGTACATTAACAACAGGTGGCGGTAACACGCCAAGACATGCTGCAATGCGCCAGCAAAGTGGAAAAGAACACCGCTAGCAATAAACATGGATGTAAACTATGCTGGATTTCAAATAGTTGAAAACTTTGCAAATGTTTTATGAGGCAAGAAACACATTCAACATACTGTATTTGTTACAGCTCAAAGATACGTACATACAGTGTGTTTTGAAGAGTGAATATTGCACTTTTTTTTAAAATGCTGGCTGTTTTTTTCTTAACCTCAATTCCTGGGTTTGTGACATTCTTCAAAATTTGGCATTTAATTGGGTTTATAATAAAGAGGTATGAGCACATGATCCTGTAAATAAAACACTTTCAGTGACACTAACAATAACTTTAGGTTAGGAAATTAACACCGGGTTCTCTGAAACAAGAGTGAGGATTCTCACTATGGGACACACCACCCACGCTGTCCCCCAGAAGTAGTATTACACTGCGCCAGTCTTGACTGGCAGACAAGTATGATGTCTGCTCCCTGGAGTAGGGACTTCCTCCTAGTAGAGCCTGACACAGTGTTATCTCTTCATTCTAATAACACACCTGTTCCTCCCTCCAAGCAAGGAGGGTGTTCCGGTGAGATACCGCTCTCATGTTTCAGAGAGCCAGGGTTAATTTTTTAACCTAAAATTATCTGTCAACATTTGTTTCGGTTTCTCACTATCTAAAGCATTTAACCTCATCGGGGCATTCTGACCAGTCAAGGAATAAAACAGAAGGCACTAAGGCTTTTTCTGACTCAAAGAGGTCTATCTCCACCTGATGAACCGCATGAAGGCCGACTTGGTCTGCTGGCATTACACTGGCAATGAAGAGTTTCTTGGCTCGTGCACCCTTAAACACTAGTCAGCCTGGCCGGCTGGCTAGGATTGAGGCTGCTGTTTGGGTATGCAGTAAGGTCGAGCTACGGCTTGAGCAAGGGTGGAGGAGGGGGCACTTTTCCCCCTCTCAATTCCTCTTTTCGCAGCATTTCTGCATTGTGGCTACCACTGGACCGAACAAGCCTCTTGGGTCCACAGGTATGTCGTGAAGTTGAGTATTCTCTTTCTGAGAGAGGCTAAATAGGTTTAGCAACCTAGCTCTCTTTTGAGCGACCGTCGAGGCCATGGCTCTTCCAGCTTGGACAGCATACCTGCAATTGACTCGCAAGTAACCAGAGAGTGTGTCCTGGACGTGTTGAAGGCCTTAACATGGAGCAAATGCAGAATTAATTTCTGCCCCAGCGATTTTTTTAAAGCATTTGCCACACACCTTAGCTGGTAGCTTGCCCTTGTCCATGGTTAGGGAAGGTTTAGGCTCTGACGTTAAGTTAGCTCCTTTAAAAACAAGAAGTGTTGGGCAGCTAGTTTGGTGGTTAGTTGCAGCAGCAACTATTTCATGACAGCTCAGCTACTGAACTCAGACAGCTATGCAGCGCTAGGTAGCATTCTGCGACCAAGTGGCTAGCCCATTAGCCACACCTGCCATCTGAGAGGTTGCTTCTGGGAGTGAGAAGAGGTTTTAGACCAAAGAGATAATGCGGTGTCAGGCTGTTATAGTAAGAGGAAGTCCCTCCACCAGGGAGCAGACATCACGCTTGTCTGCCAGTCAAGACTGGTGTAGTGTAGCAGGCTAACAGGAGAAGGGTGGGTTGTGCACAAACACTCACACTCGAAGCACCAGAGTGTAGAGAAAGACAAAAAGTTACTTGGAATGATTGTTTTTGACAGCTGCATTAATGTTTTTTTCTGAATTTCAGCAGAATTTGGGAGAGATCTGTGTTTGTGTATTGATGTAGTCGAATCACTGGCTTATATGGCTCTTATAATGATTTTCTGATACATAGTGGTTACACCTGAAAATCTCAATTCACCTTAAGGAGTAGATGTTATCAGATGTCTGTTTGGCAACCAACGACCTATTGAGGAATTTTGTGCAAGTATACAACGTGCTAAAATAACTACACGTTTACCCATGTATACACAAGTGAGAATAGATGAGGCATGAATGGGAAGTATCATCCATGCACAGTGTAGTTTGGAGGAATATATGAGGAGTAATTTGTGGCATGTGTTACAATGCGTGTTTGTGCCCACTATGCAAGCAGCCGAGCTGATAGCTACCTTTTTAAAGTTGCTGTGCTTGCTGGTCCCCTGTTCGGTGTTCTGGTTGTGAATGATGTCAAGAGGGGTCTCCCTCTCCTTCAGCTTCAGACTTTCAATCTCCGTCTTCAGCTCATTGAGCTGCTCCTGCAGGTGCTTGCTCTTCTCCATGTACTCAACCCTAAGCATGATCAAAGTGAAGGTTGGGAGAGAATTTAGTAGATTTTCCATTCAGTAATTTTTTATTTTTTTTAAAAAAAAATTTCAGTAACGTCTCTACTTTTTTGAACAGTTTGGTATGCCAAATGATTATGTACAGTATGTATCCATTACTAGTAGGGATGCACAATCATAACCCTTAGTTTATGCACACCTGAGGGTAAGATAGGCTAAAGTGTGGTGAGCAAAGATGGATGATTTAATATTCCATAGATCTAATAAGATCTGTTGAGGTAAAACACAGACTTCTTCCCTCCTCTCTGAACCCTTGTGGAACATGTATTGCAAATCACAATTGTGTTGTCTTTCTCTGAAACTGTAAAAAATGTCCCCACTGGTGACGACATGTTTAGCTCCCTCGTCTACACTAATGGCTCTACCAAGGAGCAGCAGTTTGATGTTATAAGCCTGAATATCGTGCATCCCTAATTAACAGTTAACCAACATTTTTCACCAAATTGGTCATTTGAAACTTTTTGTTTCCATATCCCTAACTTCAAGCCCTTCCCTGTCTCCATTTGATCTGATTTTAGAAGCCAGTATTTTAATAGTTGTTATGGGCATCCTTGTTCTACTCCTCTTAATAGGGACATAGACTTAGAAATATTCCAATTATAACAACAAAGCTCATACTATTATATAATACTACCCAATTAATCAAGGATTTGCCAAAATTTTAAAACATATAAACTTTAAAAAAATATGGCTAAATTAATTAATGCAAAGATCTTCTCCAAGTCAGCAATAAAAATTAAACAACGATCTAGTATTATTTCTAATATAACAACCCTGCAAAAATGTGTTTGTTTGCAAGTTTTATACTTTATGTACTGAAATTTGCAAATTATAAAATGCTTTTTCTTCTATTATATGGCCTAATGGGCTGGTCAATGTTCTAGTTACTGTAATTCCAGAGCTTAAATGAGCTGTGTACAATTAACTATAATAGTACTCTAATAGTAGGTTGTGAAAAATAGCATAAGCTCTTATATAATAATGAAGGATTTCACTGGTCAACTTTCTCGTAGTGTCACAATTAATTTTTTTGTATCCCTCAATTCCATCGCCATATTTCTTCAAGTCCTATGAACAGTTACCAACCAATTCTGGACTTAGTCTCTCTGCTCACTGACTTTCATTTTAAAAGCCTAATAAGCTAATTACATGACAACAAAGACCTGGGTAATCTATTCAACTCCACAGCCAGGGTCATACTTGTCTCAACATAATGTTTCCTGTCTGCAATCACTGACACCAAGAGCTAGAAAAACAAAATGCTTGAATGGTGGTAAGTAGCATCTGTGCTGAGGGTCAATTGCTTACCTGAACTCCTGAATCACAATGTGCATATTAAAAAGTGATGCTGTCCTGCATTAAGTTAGCTCTCTCACACATTTTGAGTGCATTTAAAATTATACTAATACTACTAATAATATGATAATATAAATCCCTTTGGCTGATTAACAACTAAATCATCAAAACACTGCAATCAAGCTATACCACATAACCAGAAAGTGTAAAACGCAAACTTTCTTAGGCTCAAAATATTCAGCAGAATCAATGGAATAGGGCTAGCCACTCACTTCTCCTTCTCAATCTCCATGGAGAGGCGTTTCATGTCGGTATCTTTAAAGTCAAAGCTGAGGTTTTCCCTGCTGAAGCTCAGGTCGGGCGGCATGCTGTTAGGCGGCAGTCCAGGGGACTAGGAGGAGAGAGAGATTAGAGGAAAGAAAGTGACACAGATGAATTGACAGGGGAAAAATAGAGAAAATGGGGCAGAATAAAGAAGAATTGGGAGTTATAGAAAAAGAATAGACATGTGCAAGCATGACATGGTGTCCACCACTTACAAAATGAGATAGGAATATATATACTGTACATGTATATATGCTGGATATAAAGTGGACCTAATCCACAATATAAATGTAAATACATTGGGTAACATGCGAGTCCAATCTATATGGTGGATACAGGTGAAACAAATATGGTATGGGCGAGTGTAGAGGTCAATTAGACCAAGGCAGACGAAAATGGGAATGTAAACTATGTGTACTTGTGTAAGTGTGTGTGTATGTGTTTTTGATGACTTTTCGCTCATGAGCTGATTAACTCATGAATGGATTTTAAGTTGCAGTATGTCTTTTGTATGTACAGTATATGCACCATTGTGTCTCTCTCTCTCTCTCTGTGTGTGTGTGTGTGTGTGTGTGTGTGTGTGTGTGTGTGTGTGTGTGTGTGTGTGTGTGT
>JBBPCS010025479.1:0-23870 GCA_037974645.1 Hollardia meadi
CCCCCCCCCCCCCCCCCCCCCCCCCCCCCCCCCCCCCCCCCCCCCCCCCCCCCCCCCCCCCATTTGCCGTTTATGACTTAATTTCCACATTTAAATTAATGGATTGTTTTTATTTTTTTTTTTACTTTTTATGGGTCTTATAAACATCAGCATTCAAAATTCAGCCCACAGACAGTGTAAAACTATAGAAAAAAAGGTGTAATAATTCCCTGGAAAATTAATGAAAACGTGGAAAAGTGCCCTATCTTGCAATGTTAAAGAAAGAGATTTAAAAAATTCCTGGATCCACCCCTTTATCCAGATCCATGCCAAAATTTTATGGGTTCTTGGCCCATGCCTCATCCTTCCACCAAGTTTCATGGAAATCCATTCAGTAGATTTTGCGCAATCCTGGTGACTCAATCCACCCACTACCATGGATTTTTCCTCCTCTTCCAGAATGAATAAAAGGAATCCTGGATTGACCTGAGCCATAAGGGTTCATAGAGAAACAAGCCGGAGACAACTCGTCAGGGTGTTTTCTCGACAAACTGCTCCTGTTCCTGTATAGCTGCACCCTGATGGCTGCGACAACACAACCTCCCACATCTTGCAAGCCTCCAAAATTAAACAGATAATCATCTGTCTGTGCTGATGAATGTGTTTACCATGGTAAATGTCAAAGCCTTTCTAATAAGCAGAGGGACAACATCACACACACACACACACACACACAAACACACACACATACACCCTTGCTCACCATTATTCAGATACCCACTTCATTACAGCTCCCACAGAGCTCAATGGGAAGTCTCACAATGGAAGTATGTTTAATTGATGAAAACTGACTTGAAGTAAAGTAATAAATAGTGGTGGATTGGCGATAAAATTCAGTTTTATTTATGTCAAAGAATAAGTTTCTTAACCATCTGAAAATCTGCAGTGCAACCGGCCTCGCCTTGAATTAAGGGGGCAATAAAGTCAAGTCAAATTTTATTTATATAGCACCAATGGACACCAAAAGTTATCTCATTAAACTTTACATATAGAGTATGTCTAGACCATACTCTTTAAATTACAGAGACCCAACTTTCTCAACCACCTAAAACGACATTTGAATGCTTCCCAGGCATCCATTGATGGTTTACTGTTTCAGGCTTTTTCACTGTTACACGAATAAAACAATGTAATTTAGTGTGAATGCACTGACTCTCAGAAAAAAAATATAGCACATCAGTAGGCACAGTGTAAGAAGTGCCTCCAAAAGCTGTCATGTTTATTTCAGCCCACAATATAAAAGATGGAATTACTTTTAAAAACCTTTAAACACCCTACTGGCATTATGGAGCAATGTTTTGTTTGTACCTTGCGCAGGTACGCACAAAAGTGAAGTGAAGCCAAAATATCTTAATCGCCCACAGTGGCTGGCTGCAGTATAGATCATAAACCCCTCCCCCTCCATGTTAGCAGATAGGACAAGGGCTAAACTAAAAACTAAACTAAACTACGTCAAATAAAAACTAAAAAATGTCAAGTAAATTTTCGATAGTTCTTATCAAGCTGATGTATGTTCAAGTGTTATTTTTTCTGATATTCAATTATATTTCTGTTATTTGATGCTGTAAAAAAAGGATGCAAAGTCATGATTAAATGCTTCCCTGATTGAATGGGATAGATGTATGGATGCTAACGCAGTACGGCGGCTCCACCGCCCGATCACTACTGCGCAGACTCTGGCTCCAAATGACGTCACCAGCACAAGATAGCAACACTCGTATCTGGGATATTTTGTCTTCATTTTTGTACAGTAGGAGGAAGTGGAGGCATGTTGTCCATCTTTATATGTCAATGGTATGCACATGTACACAACTACCATGTAGGTGACATGATATACATTCAAACTGTCTGCAGAGTACTAAAGCAAATAGATAGTGCCAAGGGTGCATATCTCACTTCACTATTGGGGGGGACAGTAAACAGAAACATTTCTCAAGAGCAATTCCTGAAGGGGACACCAAACGTGCCACCAAAAGTACTGTTTAGCACGAAAAATACAACAAACTGGGATTAAATGTATATAGAGAAAATGTTGATCACTACTTTTAAACTATGCTGAATAATTAAAAGGTAAATAATTTAAGGGTTGTACTGGCATGTTAAAAGGTTTAAATAACTATATTAATAGTAATAATAGAAGTGTTCCTCAGAGGTTTTTGTATGTTCAACCAGCAATACCACAAATGGCCAATGGGTGGCACTGGTACACCATATATGGATGTAGTTTTCCTAATTACATGAGTATGGTGTAATCTAATCTAACAGAAGATGAACATGAAGATAGTTTCAGTATGATCTTGCCTTGTAATCGAATTTTTGGATACATTTATGTCGTCATTAAATATGTGTCACTGGTCTAATCTCATAGCTTTACAAGAACATAAAGCTCAAAATGAGTTCAGTTATAAAAGCAGAAGAAATTAATAACCCAACTAAGTCAAACTAAATGTTCTTCAAAAATATCCAAGTCTCTGAAAATCAATTTATGGAGATTTATGCTACAAATGTTTATTATGATTTTAATGGGGGACTGACCTCCTGCCGCCCTGGACATAATGTATTGGGAGACAGGGCTGGTATGTACCAATATGGCGGCCATGTTGACGCACAAGATTCAACCACGAGCTAATGGACTGAACAAAATGCAGTTTGGTTATAACTGTACATGTGTTTTATTCTATTGTGTGTTAGAAGTAAATACAAATGTCTGCCCATCTATTGTTTTAAGTTAAGTTTGCAAAGCACTTACTTACTGGAGGTTAGCCACCACCACCAACACACTGTCAAACAGACTGCTCCACACTCAAGTGCTAATGTGTTTGGGGGTGCGGGGTTGGTCGGCAGTGGACCAAACTACTGTGAGGCATATGAAGGGGGGACCCAATCTTTAAAAACTTAAAAATACATTGTCTTGTGTCTATAATTATCACAAGTGTTTCCAATGCATATTATTATATAAAAATTATATGTTTCCGGACCGCCGGACTGGATGTTATCCAAAGCGACTTACACATGCACTCACACACCGATGGCGCAGCAGCGGGAGCAATTTGGAGTTCAGTATCTTGCTCAAGGACACTTTGATATGTAAACTGCAGGGGCCAGGTCGAACCACCAACCTTCTAATCACTGGGTGACCACTCTACCACCTGAGCCACAGACACCCAAGCAATAAAACATGAAGAAGAAAATGACCATTTTAAAATAATGTGCCTAAAATATTAGAAGCAGCAATAAAACATAAAAAAGCTTAGATGAAAACAAAGCAGTTTAATAGTTGTTAAATGTTTAATAGATAAGGAAATGGAATTACTGCTACAGAAAGGGCCATGGGATCTTTAAAACTGCAACAAAGATTTTTTGAATCTGTCCATTAGGTTGACATTTGCTCCTGGGGATGGTGTCAAATAGTAGAAATAACATTAAAAATATAACAGATTCATCCTCTTGGGAGCAAAAAATGTGTTCAGTAAATTTCACATCAATCTGCCCATTAGATTTGCTTATAGAGAAGCTATTTAGCAAGTTTCATCTTCTTAAAGACAATAGACCTGCAGCAATCACAGGATTATTCTTGTGATGACCTGATGAAGGTGCAACACAAACCAAAGAGGGCACCAAAGACATTAGGAATGCTCAGCCTGGGGAACAGGTATATCCAAAATTTCATGCCTAATCTGACCAGCAGTCTGCTGTCATGTTATCTTTCTCCAGACTAGCGTTGGACGGACAGACCAACTGACAAACTGACACTGTCATCCTTATGCCGAGCTGCTGGTGGAGCAGAAAATAAGCTCTGCAGTCTTTCTGTATCCGTCAAAAAGAAACCCACAGTGCAGGGAGCAGAAAGCAAACACACGTCAGCATTGTTTACAACACTCAAGACACTAAAGCACCATGAGTGTAATTGAACACGTCTATTATTAGGATTACTGTATAGACTATGTGTACTATATGTGGGAGCTGAGTGGCTTCAGCTGCACGCTGCTCTGTTCTTGAGTGCGGAATATAATAAGACACACGGAGAGCAATTATTCCGTACACAACAGGTCATGGCTGTATCGAAGTGAGTTAAATGCAGCCTTTAACTGGATTTCACCAAGATGAGAATTCATGACATGTGTAACCTCAGATTACAGTCGTGCCACACACAGAGCAAACTGCACAAGAGCTTTTACAAACACATTAATGGCTGGTAATGACAAACAGATCCTCGGCTTTGTTAGATTCTCACTTCGAAACACGCGGCTGTGGTCACAGCGGTGCTCTAGCCGAGCCCGAGAAAAAGGCAAAGATTAGAGTCATGATGCATGCGTCCTGTGTGTGTGTGTGTGAGTGAGAGGGGGGGGGGGGGGGGCATTAGAAGGGTGTTATCTCTCCCTTCTAATGCCCATATCTCTCAGTAGGGATGTTACTGATGGCAATGTGATGGTCCTTTTTTCCACTCACGCCATAAGTCTCGGTATAATGGCCGCTTTGTTCTACTACGTAATCACATTAATATGAAAGGCAATTGCTCTGGAAAGCAAATCAAATCAAGTCAGATCACATTCAGATGAAAATGAGCTAATCAGAAAAGCTATGTGTTTGCTCAAAGGGAAGGAGATTAAAACGGAAAGGGGACATCATGCAACTGCAACCGGCTGCTTTCAAACGTCACTTTGGCTCTGTTCCATCCAACTGTAAAGATACATTTTAGAAGCAAACCTTTAAAGTTAAAGTGATGGGAATTCATTGTGTTCCATCAAGTGGACCAAAGACAGATCCTTTTTTTTTTCTTTTGGTATAATGATAAAATTTTGCATCCACCAGCGAGGCTGAAATGGTATTTGAAGAATTGTTCGGATTGATTTGTATTAGAGCTGCGCACAGATCTGTTTTTCTAACCAGCCTGCTCCCACAGTCCATTATATTAAGCCTGCACCAGCCCAGCACAATTTACATTTAGTGCCATCACACTGATTATACATCTCTATGAAAGATGTTCCAAGCATTGCTACATCTGCATGTATCACCACTAGGATGACCCACTGCTTATATTTTAGACACAACAGGGGGCTTTTCTGGATAATTAAAGCATACTGTTTCTGGTAGAGATGCATACACAGGTGGCAGACAGTTAAATAGAGAGTGGAGAAACATCATGAATGCTGATGCTTCCATCACAAGTGTTTACTGAATGGTTTGATGTGATCAGATGCTACATGTAGCAGGCTTCACAGCCACCGGTTCTCCACCCAACTGAACACGAATGGGGGATTTTAGAAGGAGATAGCATTCTCCACCAACATTATCGAAACACTAAATGAGGAAATGTGTTTTGAAAGAATGCTGTTCAGCACTTAAGAAGTCGATAGTCGCACAATCTTACTCATGGTTAAAGACAACGTATGAGTAATAAATCAAAATGGGTTCATTTAAAAGAGAAAACAAAACTAAGGACAAACAAAATGGACAAAAAAGTGGACACCCAAGCAGAAACATCAGTTGGCTGTGAAGAGTTGAAATAGTGTTGCAGACAGACCAGGTGAGCTTTATTTTCCCATTGACTCGACCTCTGCAAGGGCAGGCCGAGGGGTCACGCCCACAGGCAACCTGATCTCAAGGGACGTGTATAAATAGCTTTAAGAACATTTCATGTGTCATTTAACACCATTTGCATTTGATGAGATTTGGTACAAATTCAGGTGACTTTCATCATGTGACCTTTGTCGTCTTAGTCACATGACCTACGGCTGCAATTTGCTTACGTTTGGGCATCAAAACTACTTAGTTAGGAAAGACTTTCAGTTTCACACGGGACATGAAGCCTGGTCTCCTTGGTGAAAGTCCTGCATTTGTTTGACCCATCCACCCCCCCAACCTCCTCCATGTGTGGACTTAGTCGCTCTTTACACAGCTTCACCTGACATTTTCATGCCTCCACGCCGGCCATAGCCATGGATGGCCGCATTAGTTTTTCGATTGAACATCTGTCTGTCTGTCCGCCAGTCCCATTCTTGTACACGCGACATCTCAGGAACACCTTGATGGAAATTCCTCAAATTTGGTACAAACATTCACTTGGACTCAAGGATGAACTGATTAGAATTTGGTGGTCCGAGGTCAAAGGTCACGGTCACTGTGACCTATTAAACAAATTTGTAGTCATAACTCAAGAATTCATGCGCTAATTATAGCAAAATTCCCCACAAACTGTGCTGATTGTTTAGTTTTCTGTGCTGCTGGGTTGAACAGATGTGTGAAGAATCCAAGTTTCAGAATTTGTAGCTTCTTTGCAGCAGCATCCATATTTGAAGCATTGTAGTCCATCACAAGCTCTTTGATTTTGTTGATATTGAGCTTCAGGTGATTATTGTTGCACCATGTGACCAAACTCTCTATCAGTCACTACATGTATTATATGAGTCTGGGCAGACATGGATGTAAACTTCAGTGATGTGTGGAGGCATACAACCGTGAGGTGGTAATTCTAGTTTTCTATATGACATTATGCTTTAAATGAGAGGGGAAAAGCTTAATGCAACCGCTAAGTGCGACAGTAATATTGACAAAATGAACACCCCCTGTCTTATTTCAGACCACCACCTCTCTCTAACATTCACCAAGTCTTGCCCATTCATTGTGAATGTGTGGTTTTTAAGACTAAGAACATTTTCTCATGTTAATAAAAAGGCATAATCTAGCAGCTGTGCATGTTGTTATAATTCAACTCTTAAATCTGCATGTTTCTCTGACAAGTGTAACATTAACCGCTCCCAGAAATAACTACTGCAGCTTTTGTATTGGCGTCGCTCACTATGGATTGGTCAGGACACAACAAAGCTAAATGATCCCCCTCCCCTTCACAACACAAACAACCTGAAATGGATGAATACATTTTAGACGGAATAATCAAAGTGAAATGTCAAATCAATCTGATCACCAGGCTGAGAATCTATGCCAAGACCTCACACCAAACTTTTCTTTCAATTTGTCACCCATCTGTACATCATGGCAAATATGAAGCTGTTTGTTAATGTGACCAGTCACAAAACCCTGCACCATAGTGGTTAAATTGCCCCATAATTGCTTTATAATCTAAACTTCAGTTGATGTGTCTATAATTTTAATTCAATAAACCACATATTTTTTTAAAGTAGTGGCTGCTCTATTGTAACTGAAATCATAATCTATATTTTTGGATAATACTGAGATCACCATTATTTAACATGATGACTCATTGACTTTGGAAACATTGTGCACTCAAACTAAACAAAAAAAAAGTTTTAACATGGTATTTATGACAAGTTTAAATATAATATAATTTAAATATAATTCAAATGAAAAACAACAAAAAATCTTATAATAACAATATTAATAGATAATACTAACAATCTAACATATAATATCACAACTGTAAATACTTCTTAAATATCTTATGGGTATTATAATGTTTTTATTTGGTATATAGAATGTGGGAAAGATGCCTGAAATGCGACTCTCCTGTCCTCCAAGCACCAGTACCGTACCAAGACAAGAGGAGGCTGGCTCACTTGACCACATGGAGTTGAACTAAACCTGTCACAGCCTGGCTGAGAGTGAGGAGGGGTAAATGTACCCCGCTGTGAAGGAAAGGGGTGCGCTGGATTTATAACTCGAGACAAAACAAGAGCATCGTTGCGGTATGCGAGAATAATCTTTTATCTTGATTATACTGCTTTCATAATCGTTGGAGAAAAACAAAAATCTTAATTGAAAATAAAATTTAATGAATCACCCAGTCCAGTGGCTCACTGTTTGTGCTGATGATGATTCAATCAGGAGAATCTCACGCCAATCTGAATATTGGAAATGTTCCAATGGGCAGTCACCTAAAATTATCTGTGGGAGAAATGGAGCTCTGGCTGCCAGTTACAAGCCTGTCAGCTATTGGAATTAGAATTTTATCATTTCTCAAAATAAATTAATTAAAAATTCTCCACGTTAACTTAAAATCCTTTTTATTCTATTAAGGACATTTTAGCAACATTTACAGTTTCTCATGAGTTTTTCTAATTCAGTTGGAAAGCAATTGAGATTTACGACCACTTTGTACACTGTTGTTTTCATGACTGCTTCCACATCACTGGAGCAGATCCCTGATCAGCTGCAGGTTAAGTGCTGTTGAGTGGACAAGCACCATCATTAACAATGTATGAGAGTGGAATCATATGATATACCCGTTTGTGTCAAATGTGCTCTCTCTCTCTCTCTCTCTCTCTCTCTCTCTCTCTCTCTCTCTCTCTCTCTCACACACACACACACACACACACACACAGACACACACACACACACACACACACAAAGGACAGCAATGTGTCAGTGTAATAGCCATTTGTGAAAACAACCTCAGAGGATGATGTCACATCATCGTGGCACATCATCCACACGTGGCCTCACAGTCTGATAAAAACTCTAACAGAGAAAACAGCACAACACTCTGCTCTACACTGCTGTGTATGGAAACTGAAGCCTCCATAAGATTGTGAATGTTTTAAGTCACTTTTTATTAAAACCTTTATTGACCAAAAATGTCACTGGATGCACTTTTCTAATCACAATTTTATGTGTGTATCCTGCAGGCCTAATAAACACATTGAATTGTTGACATCTGTGTTTGTTGACCGATTTTTGGCCTGGCCAATTATCGGATCTGATATTCAGCATTTTTTAGCATTTGTTTTTTGTTTTGTTTTTTTCTTTGACTCTGATCCTGCCTCTCTTGCCATCTTGGTGGTTCTCAAATTATTATTTTTTTACGTCAAGGACACCTGAACACAAATGGGGCTGCAAACCCTTACCTGATAAGATTTCGTCCCAGAGTCCCCCATCTGATAAGAATTTTGCTTTTAAATGTTTTATTCGTCACACAATCTGCCACTGTGTTATGAGTAGGATTATAGTGAAAATAATTAATTCTCCTTTTGCTGACCATACTCTGGAACCCGCTCAAGGACCTTGGTGGGTAACCGCACCCCATTTGAGAACCACTAGCCTATGAACACTGAATAATCTGAATCTGCAACGTAACTAGTAACTAAAGTTATCAAATAAATGTAGTGGAGTACAATAAAGTCGTATAATATATTACTATAAAGAATGTAAATACTCCAGTAAAATTTCTCAAAACTGCTTTTAAGTACAGCATTTGAGTACATTGTACTTAGTTTCATTACACCGCTGGTTATTTTAAATTTTGATGCTAAGATTTGTATTTTTGCTGCAAATGTACAGTATATTAGCTCTAAATATTGGTTATTGGTCTCCTTGATTACTAATAACCATTATTGATATTGTCCCTGAAAAGCCATATTGGTCAATCCCTAATGCTTGTTGCTATGCAGTCTTCCTCAGTGTCTTTTCTTTTTCATATCAACTCTTGGTCACTAGAATAGTGTGAAACTATGAAACCACCACTTTGGCTATGAATTGCCATGAGATTTAGTACATACTAAAACCTAAAATCTTCTATCTCTTGGCTTTTCATCTTAGTGCCATCATGAGGCCAACATTTCAGCTTGTCCAGACAGCCTTACAGGGTCACTAGCATGGCTTTAGACTGTTAGAGCCTTCTTTTTGCAACCATCAGCACAAGCAGTGCTCTGACAGTTTTCTGACCTTGAACTTGGCTTTGCCTGTCTGTGTGATATTTTGGTGCCCAGTGCATTGCACAGGTTCATTCAAGTGAGGCAGCACATAAACAGCTATTAGTATTTTGGTGGAAATTGGGTTTTAGATGTTGCACTGAGATTAATCATCTCAGTTTCTGGTGTCAGTCCTCAATATCAATCTGCTGCCAATCTGTCAACAAAAGCAAACAAAATACTTGGAGCAAATGTGCCACAATAATGCAATAATGCTTCAAACATAAACTAATATAATAACGACAATCTTCATTCATTAATCTGCTGATTATTGTAAGAATCAATACATTTTTTGTTTAGTCTATAAAATGTCAAAAACAAATGGTGAAAAAAGTCTCATCACAATTTCCCAGAGCCCAAAGTCACTTCTTCAAATTGCTTCTTCTGTCCAGTCAACAGTCCAAAACCCAATGACTCTTCATTTACATTACTCTTCATCAGAAATGATGAAAAAAATCAGCAAATCTTTACATTTAAGAAGATGTAACCAGCGAATGTTTGACATTTTTGCTTGAAGAACCACCTGAACGATTAATCAATTGTCAAAATAGTTGGCAACTAATTTTCCTAAAGTTGACTTATCAATTAATCGGCTAATCATTGCAATTCTATTTAATAGCAATAATCCATTAGACGCCCCAAGCCCTTACCAAACAATGACAAACAATGCTGATTAAGCTGTATTTAGTGGTATAGCAAAGTTACTGGTGTCGGAGACGACCTGGCTCACCGGTAACGATGTGTTTTTAGCAAAGACTGGTTTTCCAGAGCAGAAGGTGGGAGCAACTGTAGAGACGGAGTAGGCTTCAGTATGAGCTACAGGCTACAGCAGCTAGAAGTATGTCAGAGCCTGTGGCATCAAAAGCACGTCAACAGTGTTTGTGTAATTACTCTCAGTGCCAGAAGTTCCACACTGGAGGCTTAAATGAATATGAGTGATTCTTACTGTTTGAATGTTTTTCATGGCTGTGTTTTACTGTTTGAAAAGTTTCTCCTTCAGTTCATGAAATTCCTACGGCATCAGACAGCAGCAGGACAGATATGTTGATAGCTCTGAAGCCTTTGATTGGATAAGTGCTGCATCAGTGCACAGTGCCATTACGCACGAATGTTCACGTGTTTACCCTCATTAAATCTGGTAAAAAACACCAAGCTGTCTCACATAATCTCACACACCTGTACACACACACATCAGACTGGTCAGGGAGAATTTGTTATTTTCATATCTTGTTCTTCAAATACATTACAAAGCAAAGATATGATGTAACAATGTCCAGCTTTTTTGTTGTTTGTGTGCAAAACACACTCAGGTGTAGAAATATATATGGGATGCAAGTTCAAAAAGGCAAAGTCTTTACTGAAGATCGTACACAGGTCAATCCGAAGGCAAAAAATCCAATCAGGGTGAAGTAGACGTAACAAAAAGAATAAATAACACTGGAAACACAGGAATTCTGAAAAGCAACAAAGAAACGAGAATGAGCAAAGACAGAAGAGGGAAATCAGGTGAGTAATTTGGATCAGGTGTGGATAATGAAGGAGGTGGAAAACACACAAGGGCAGAGAGTGAAATGACGGGAGATGTACTTGACTTTCAAAATAAAACAGGACAAATAAATGTTACACTGTGCTAATAAGCTGCTTAAAAATATACAGATCATCTGCATCTAGCTGTAGACATGTGGTGCTGTATGTTCACATCCTGCCATTATGCACCATCTAGACAAAAACATGAAGATATACCACTCTGCACCTGTTATTGCACTTGTCTTATTAAAATAGGAATCTTAGTCCTGTTGAAACATAATTAAGATCTTTTCCTAAGGTTAACCATGTTATTTTCATTAACCGCCATATTTTGCTAACCTTAACAATGTGCAAGTTGGCCTCTGAAGATTGTTAAAAAAAAACAAAAAAACAAAACAAGACATTGATATAGAGATAGGCTTGTTTTTTACATTCGATAGGGTTGGGTTTAAACTAAGGGTGAAAGAAAATATTAATACACTTCAGTATATACAAATACAGTATCGGTTATCGAAAATGACTGGATACATTTTTAACTAATGATTTATATGCAAAGATTTGAGGCTGTGGTTGATTTTGTGCTGTTATTTGAACCCCTGACAGCTAGTATCCAACAGTATCGTAACCAGCTGTGTCGTGATACATTTTAGCCTTAGTTGCAACGAGATCAGGCCCCTGCTCTGGCAGCTGGCAAAACTAATTCTGACAAAATCCACTAATTGACAAGGCAGGCTGATGTAGAATGGGTACACTGACAAAGTAAATAAGGCTTCAGCACTAAATCACTGCAGACCAATGAAATCCAACAGTCTATAAAAAGTCCATTTCATGTGCCGTAGTTTTCTAATTTTAGTCCGCTCTGATCATCAGAAGCAATATGCGTTTTAAGAAAATAAGTGAATGAATGAATCATGTTTCACTTTGATAGGTTATAATGTTATTTGTAGTAAGTGATCAATATTATACATTTTACAATACATAATTGCTGTGTGAAAATTTTAAATGTGTTTTAAGTGGTTACAGCAGAATTATTAGCTGAATCTTGTGAGAAAGCACATAATAGTGTTTGGAAATTGATTAAATTTCTAAAATACATTTTGAAAGCATTTTGATTAACTGTAAGATTTTTTTTTATTTATTTGCTACCTGGGGTGTGATTCCAAAGGCATATGTACCAGCCTTCAAAACCCCATTTACTGTATTTGACAAAGAGCAAAAGGAAAAGTCAGTGAGAGTAAGAGAAGAAGTAAGAGTGGGATCAGCAGACTGTATGTGTCTTTGTGAGACTGTGAGATGTGAAATGTGCCTTCACACCATTAAGCGTCAAAACAGTCTGAAATGGTTGTGAGAACAAAACTGTGTTGAGCGAGCAGACATTCAGGCTATTTCAGGCACTGAAATCAGATTTCACACGTATTCTTGGGGTTCCCGAACACTCCCGACTATTTTGGGTTGGGGATGAATCACTGTAATTCACTGACAGACGATGGAGGAAGCCTGCCACACACAATCAGCTTATTAACGCCCAATCAATCGAATCAGGTCCTGTGGCTGTACTTATTCACCATCAAACTGTATTTGTAGCACCTTTCAAACAATTCAAACGTCATTCAAAGTGCTTTAAAGAGCGACTGACAAAACAAAGACACTGCAAATTGATTTAGCGACGAATGCACATCATTTAGAGACTAAAATAACTGAAAACAATACACAACAATAAAGAATAAGACAATGGGTAGTTGAAAAATTAAATCAAAAATTAATAATGATAAACAGTAAAATATTAAAAATCACACACTCTTTCTTAGAGATACCTTTGCTAGTTCCTGGTGGCTCACGCTTCAAAACTGTCTTTCAAACTTTGCCCTGCAGCTTGTATCACAAGCCGAAGCTGAGATAAGTGATGATATCACTATGACATCATCAGGGCTGTTTTATCCAATTGACAGAGCTCAGAAAACATCATACAGCTGTTTTACAACTGGTCTTATAGTGTAAAGTCAGCGTGTATTTCCCTGCAAAACAAACCTGAAAGCTGAAATGGTGATTGTTCATGTTAAACTAACACTTTAACTAAAATTTAGGCAATCAAAAAGTGAGCATTTGGGCCACCAGATTTGATTCTTGACCCTAAAGTCCTTATTAGTAGCTGATTTTTGTTATTTTAGTATTCTACCTCTAAAGTTTGAATTCAGACCCTTATGGTTTCAGGTGGGGAAGGGAACCTTGTAATCTGATTCAAACCCACTATAAAGCCACAAAGCACACACACACTTCACTGCTCCCTTTGTGAGGCCTATGTGAGGTGGATTATTTCACTGTCATGCACTATAGATTTACAGCAAACAATCTACAGAGCACAGTGCTCGAGCACAGTGATAAGGACTCTGAATCCAGTCTCTTGCTGTAAGACCAAACACAGAAAACCAAACAAACAAGCAGTCTGTGTAGTGGAGCTTTAGAAAAGAGCTCCATTGATCATCGGTTGTCTTGCAATCTGCTGTTCCAGGCACTAAGAAAAGCCTCCGTTACTATCAGCATGCAGTACACGTAATGTTGTTGTTGGTTGTTAGAGAAGGGAAGAATGCAAAGTTTATTTTGCATTACATGTATGTGGACCAGTGCCGGCCAGTGCCCATAAGACGCGAGGGGCCACCTGGGATAAGAACAGGTTGGATGAGCTGTATGGAGCCATTTTTATGTTATGTCTTTTTTTTTTTTTACTTTTAAAACTAGTCCCCCGCTTCTTCAGTTGTTTAGGAGAATGTTGCAACGCTGTTGTGCTGGGAAGCTGGGAAATTCTTTTGTGGGCAGAGAAACTTATGCTGACCTCAGCCTGATAACTCAGATAATTCACACATTAAGATGTTGAACAGGTAGGTTGAGACACAACCATAAACTGATGCTGTTTGTAACAGACACAGAATTAATTGGACAAAAATTCAATTCTCATTTAGAAAAAACGACACAACTGCAAAGCTGAAAATATTTTGATTGTTCTCGAGGTTTGATGAGGAGCAGCAGAGGAGTCTGACTCTGGGAATGAAGACAGAAGCCAGCAAGGCAGTACAGACCTGCACTGTCCTGTGGTCATCACTCAGCTGGTGTGTGTGTGTGTGTGTGTGTGTGTGTGTGTGTGTGTGTGTGTGTGTGTGTGTGTGTGTGTGTGTGTGTGTGAGAGTAGGTTTCCCAGGGTTGAAGGGCTCCATTGAGACGGGCTCTCCTCCTTTCCTCTCATTGCCATGCAGAGGGGACCAGCTGCCTACACTCGGCTGTGACGGCTGAAATATTTACCACTCTGTTTACCGGGCAGGTCCTGACTGAAAGCCCCCCACCCCACCCCACCCCCCACAGCCCCTCCTTCTCCTTACCTAAAACTTCATCCCTCCTTCTCTCCTTCTCCCTGTCACTCCTGGGCTTCCTCAGCACTGGCTGCAAGCGTCTCGCGCTGGTTTTGTCGATAATAGATTCTCTGAGTGACAGATTTTAATACTGTCCCATTCTAATGATATTTGCTCTCCCCACAGTGTGTCACCCGCTATCAAAATGTCACAGAGAGATTTACAAGTGCATGAGCTGCCAAACAAAGCTTATTTTAGTCTGGGGCTTTAGGGGCGAGGAAAAAAAATCCATATATACTAGAAATCAATGGGAGGAAATTTATTGCTGGCACCTGTGGACTTAAGATTGGCTCGCATACGCACAAAAGCATAAATGACTTCGATGGATTTGTTCTGTGT
The DNA here is from genome assembly GCA_037974645.1 of Hollardia meadi. Taxonomy (NCBI): domain Eukaryota; kingdom Metazoa; phylum Chordata; class Actinopteri; order Tetraodontiformes; family Triacanthodidae; genus Hollardia; species Hollardia meadi. Next base: position 14,972 of record JBBPCS010025479.1, read on the forward strand.
GTGTTCCTCCTCATTCTGTCTTTGTAGTCTCATGCTTTAGTTCAATTGATTGAATACTGTCACTTTGATAACACTATATTTTCTTCTTTCAAGGGTAAGGTTTGTGGCCTTTATTGTTAGCAGATCCCATCGTATTTCTGTGTGTCATGGAGCTCCATTGTTGTCCAAAAACCATTAAAACACGCCAATAAGCCACTCTGTCGCACTGAGTGACAAGTTCCTTCAGTTTAAGTTGATTCAATTTCACATCATCACACCCACAAGCAGAGGGATGTATATAGGAGTTGGGGTGGGGAGGCAGTGGACGGACAGCAGAGCAACACAGTCAGATGACGCTGTTCACAGGTTTTTAGCAGTTAAACCAGAAGTGTAAAACTGTAAAAGTGCACGGGGTTAAACTCCTCAGGAGAAACTGCCCCCATTGACTGTGTCTCCACAGTTCATAATGCCAAACAGCAGACAGAGTCCAAAAATCCCTGCATGTCCTACTTGTAATAACCACTAGGAGGCTGAAATGAATATTTCCTCTCAGCTGGCAGCTAGCTGTCACTGTAAACCTGACATGACACAAAATTCTCAGTTTCTCAGTATTCTTTTCTATCTTTGTCAGCTCTTTCTCTCTTCCCTCCATCTATCTCCCTGCATTTGCCGGCTATGCCACACTCATTTTAAACGCCTGTGGGGTGTTGGTGTGATCCCTCAGTGCACAAGTGAAAAAACATGACATGCCTTTAGGGCACAATTACCCAATGCCAGCCACTATTACCGTGGTTCCTCTACAACCATTCCCTGAGGGAAGGGGCCATGGAGCCCACACAGCATCTCCCTACCCCCCTGAGTAATGGATTTATGATATCCCCCCTCTCCATATGGAGCCATTGGCCACATATACATAAACAACTCGCACAAATCCTGCAAACATTTCACTTCACTGCAGCCATATGGTCATAACTCACTGGCTAAACCTGTCCTGAAGAATATATGCATTTTTCTATAAGGGACACGCACACAGGTTTCACAACTCGGCATGTAAGGGTAAAGACTGAAAGAAAGACAATCATCTATAAGATTAAATAAATATCCACCCTTGCATCTTTATTGTGCTATACATCAGTGTTTGAGGCATTCAAGGAGTCTTCTCTATAAGCTAGAGTGGGCAGTATTTTAGAAGCATTTTTTTATTCGTAGAAATTCTCTCAACATCTCGACTACTACAACTATAATTTGCAAGATCAAAGTAGGTTTAAGTAAGTGTTTCAAAGAAACAAATTAAAACTAGAGTTACCACCATGCGGTTGTATGCCTCCGCACACCAGTGAAGTTGCAGTTTCCATCCATGTCTGTCCAGAAACATACTGTATAATATATGTAGTGACTGATAGAGAGCTTGGTCAAATGGTGCAACAACAATCACCTGAAGCTCAATATCAAGAAAGTCAAAGAGGTTGTAGTGGACTACAATGATGAAATATGGATGTTGCTGCAAAGAAGCAACACATTCTGGAACATGGATCCTTCACACACATGTTCAACCCGGCAGCACAGAAGACCTATACAATCAGCATAGTTTGTGTCAAATTTTATCATTTTGAGTTATGACTAAAAGTTTGTTTAATAGGTCAGAGTGACCTTGACCTTTGACCTCAGACCACCAAAATCTAATCACATCGTCCTTGGGTCCAAGTGGACATTTGTGCCAAATTTGAAGAAAATCCCTCAAAGCGTTCCTGAGATATCACGTTCACAAGCATGGAAATAATGTGAGGTCACAGCGACTTGACCTCTGACCCCCAAAATCAGTTCATCCTTCATCCGCATGAATGTTTGTGTAGAATTTCCGTCAAGGTGTTCCTGAGATATTGTTTACTCACAAACTACTTTTATCTGCTCAACGTGCTTATCCCTTCCTTTTTTTCCCCCACCTCAGGTCTTTTCTGTTTCTCTCTCCCTGTGTCTTCTCTGTTGACTTTCTTCATCAGCAGGATGTTTTATAAAGTTGCGTTTTGTATTTTTCTCACCTTGCAAGTTCATTTTTTCACAACAGCAGGTGAGGCGCGTGTGGAAGAGTCTTGTTAATGACGTAGCCTATCGAAAGATCAAAACCAGCATGCTACCGAAACACATCGGCACAAACCAGGCACACTTAAAACCTTTAACAAATCAATGGCATAAGTAGACCTACATTAGACAAGAGAGGCGGTATCACAAACAGTGCATTTACTGTAGGGATATAATTTCAGAGAATGTCTCTGCAGACCATATGAGATTGTCTGTAGACAGGAGGGCATAGTACTCTTAGATAGATAAAAAATAAAAATATAAACTGCTAAAATGGGTCCCCAAATATACTTTGTGGCCATTAATATACTTGGAAGGCCTGCCAAAGTAAAGTATATGTATGGGAAATACTGCAACGGTGATAATCTCTACAATTGACTTGAAAAGTAGGTTGTGGACACTTTCAACACCGATCACAATTGAACATTGTCAGATCGCCCACCCCTACCTGAATATGTGGAAGTCCAATCTTGACCTTGAAAATAGTAGTAAAAAATTGTATCAAGCAAGGTTTATTTACTAGTTTTTCTACAAAGTGTTTTCCAACTGCAAAGTTCAGAGAAGTTGAGGTAAATAATGCCGTACACCATTAATAATAATCAGGATTGTTCTTTTAAACTTTTCATCAATTAGTTAATGAACAAAATGTTTCAGCATTCTTATACAGGGCAGACTTCTTTTAGGCTGACACATACAAAGATCTTTATTCCCCTGACGGTTTAGAGAAACCTTTGAAACAACTTTCAATTTCATGTTGGGAAATAACATTTTTCCAAAGTATGCATAAATGAGCCTGCTGGGGAGGGAGGTAGAGGGGGGGACTTAGACTTCCACATGTCTTATTGACGTCTTCCTTTTGTTATGGTCTTATTGTGTGTGTTTTGGTTGACGACAATGTGCAAATTACTGTACACACACTCATAAAGCAGCTAGGATACATATCACAACGCTTAATATCTTAAGTGAGTTAGCGGGTGTGTGCTGTATTACTTTGAGAGACAGAATGGGAGTGTGTGTCCCTGGTGGCTGGCCACAGCGTACATGGCTGATTACACACATTGACAGGCCCACTTCATCACTGCACACTGAGCCTATGGAAGCTACCATCTCCCACCCTCTAGTCACAATACATTTAGTCTTTATAATAAACTTTGTTTTAGTTGCTTTGTCCAAACTTTCTGTTCTTACAAAACCCCATTTTATTTCCATTGTGTAACCTTACATTAAAGTAATGGGCTGTGGCATTTTCATTTAAATTAAATTCTGTTTTGCTGCTCTCATACTGATGGAAATAAAGGTTTTAGCTAGTTCATAAAAGTTTTAGCATTTGTTGTTCTGAAAATAGTACTTACCCAGAAAAACCATTGGCTGCTCAGCAAGTGAACCATGTTGTGTTTCCCATTTCCTTGGCAGTTAGAAGTAGGGTAGTTAGCATGAGAAGTGACTGAGCAGACAATGAAAACAGTGCCAGCTGCAGAAGCTCAAACTTCACCGAAAAAAAAATACTAATGTGTTCCACCAGCAGAGATAAAGCTTTCAGACGTTCCAGAGAGGGCAGATGGTAGAGAGAGTAAATTAAAGGCCAACAACAAAAATCACTTCCGACATACTTAGCTTCTTCATTACACACCAGAGAGGGGCGTTGAGAGTAAGACACACTTGATTTGGTGATTTGCCTGTTGTCAGTTTTAGTACCCTGCTTTCTCTTTGACCCCGAGCCAAAGCAAAACAATGGCTCTGTATCAAACGGGCTCCCAGTTGGTAACCTGGTATTCTGCTCTACAGAAAGTCAGAAACTTGTGTTTCTCTGCTGCCAGACCTGATGTTAGTTGAGGCTAACATTACCAAACATTAACATTACCTGCTAAACCTTTACGGTCAAAAAAGAGGGCTTCTTTCAACGGATCCATTCGCACATTTTCACCTGTAAATTCAAAATGCAGATTCATCCTGCCACAGCTACTGAAACAGAATGATAATCTGTGGGCATGCTAACAAGAATTAACTGTTCCTTTAAATTTAAAAGCTAATATATCAAGTTCACCCCTTATAACCTGCAGGCTGGCAACCATAAAAACATCTGGCCTCACGGCAGCTACAGGCCACATACTGAGGCAAAGTCAAGGTGACCTTTTGGCTACTTTACAGACAGTGACATACTGTAGTTTCTATTTATTACAGCAACATGGGGATAAAAATACAAAATGTAGACCAGTTGTTACTTTCATTAACCATGTGTAGACCAATAGAAGCAATTGGTTGCACCCTAATGGTCTCACTAAGTTTTGAGATGGGTTCCCATTGCAGTGAGTTCTGGGGCAATTAAATAAAGGGTTGCCTGGCAAAATAACTGAAACTGTCTCAACCGATGCCCCAAGGCCACATCATCCTTCAACTAACCACATTTGTAAATCGAAGATAAGATTTCAGGTGAATGACCATCGCCAGGCGACATTTGCATCACTATTTACCAAAGTTAAGTTCCATGCAAAGCTACGATGCAAATTTGCATCACATGCTTCTCTAATGTTGTGCATATGTGACCATACACTGTGTTTCCTGAGTGAAAAAAAGAATAACGTCACAAAAATGCTTTTATGTTTGATTGAGGTGGATGAGTTGAAAGTAAGATGTAACAAAGCTAACACATTGTCACCTCCAATTCGCCAAACACATAAGCTTGGTCAGAGGCCCTAAAATATCAACTATGACACCCTACTTACCCCTCTAGCATCAGTTTTGAATGTGCAGGACCCTGCAGTAATAAATATGCAGCGTCCAGTTAGAGTTTCAAAATAAAGCTCGCTGACAAACATTTCACAAATCATGAAATTCTCCTGCAGGAAAGTCCTGCGTTTGATCCATTCGACCACCTTGACCTCGACTCAGACTTTTCTCGCTCTTTATGCTCCTATAGTAAGGGGTGCCTCCAGATATTAATCTAGAGTAACTAGGGTAACTACAGTACTGTATATGATGCGGTGGGAGTGAGAACAAGCTGGACAAAGCACAGTGGAAACAGTTTTAGGCAAAAAAAATCAACACACTAGGCCCAATACGGTCTCAACTCCTAGAAGTAGACTTTGTTTTTCTGTAATCTAGTCTATACATAAGCTAACATGATTTTTTCTACAACTTGTTGGTCAACCAGCTTTTTATTTCTACCTTTATCACACACATTTATATGGTGTTCCCAAAGTCATACTGCAAAGGATATATATTATAGTTGATACTGCAACATTGTTGGAGTTCAAACCAAAGTTACACGGACTTCATTATAAATATTGTCTTGTCTCCCTCCTCCTCCTCTAACTTTCTCTCTTCCTCCTCCTCTCTGTTCTCCATGCTGCTCCATTTTACCCCCAACACAGTAGAGGTGACCTGAGGCCTCTTTTATGCTCTGACAGGCAATTGAAGCATTTTGCTAATTGAGGTAAGGTGTGAGTGAGACCAATTGTAATTAGGGTGTGGCATTTTGACCAGTGTTTTCCAGGTGAACAAAGTGTGCTAAATGATGTGATTTGTATTTAGAGTTTTGCAAAAATTTCTCTCTCTCTCTCTCTCTCTCTCTCTCTCTCTTTTCTCTCTCTCTCAGTTTTTCCTCACCACTGTCGCCCAAGTGCTTGCTCATTGGGGAATATTGGGTCTTGGTAAATTAATAATTAAATTATTTTAAAAATAAAAGCATATTGTCTAGACCTACTCTACATGTAAAGTGTTTATGAGATAACCTTTTGTTGTGAATTGGTGCTATATAAATAAAATTTGACTTGACTTGACTTTCGCAGTCTGGAATTTTGTTTTTTTTATACATGAACTTTGAGTTCTCAGAATTGTGTGCAGAGTTCCAGTTTTTGTGTATACAAAGTGAGCCAAACTGTAATAGAGTATAACTCCACAACTGCTGGCTGTGCCCTTCATCAGTATCAAGTCTCCTGTTGCTTTGCCAGAAGCAAAAAAAAGAAAAAAAACCTCTTCTCCTGCAGACTTGAGTCAATGACCTGAGAAGACTGTCGATAAAGCTGGGGAAGGAGAAGGAGATATCGCTAACAGCCACAGACTCTGAACAGTGACAGAGGCTATCACTGTCAGAGGCTGCACACTGACCAATGGCATCCATCAGGAGAGGAGAGGACTGCAGAGTGGAGTTAAAATGTTGGAATGAAGAAGAACACAGGAGATCATGTGAGAGAATGAGGGCAGAGATGATAAAAGAAAGTGAGAGCTGGATCAAGGAGGACAGATCTGAGAGGACAACAGGAAGAGGAAGAATGGAGGAGAAGAAATGAGACAATGGATGGTAGAGATTTAAGAAGACGGGAGAGGAGAGGAGAGGAGGAGAGAGGAAGGAAGATGAGATATTTGTGAGGAGAAATTTAAGAGCAGAAGAAATACTCAGAAATAGAATATATGAAAGGTAATGAAAAAAGGAGTGCTCAGGGGTATTTTGGGATCCCATTGGGAGAGGAAAGGAAAAATTAAGATCTCTCAAATTGCACTTTGCTTGGTGTTTTTTTGTTGTGGATAATTTTTCTTTTTTTGTCCACCATTAGCTCCACATGACAGAGCATAAAAGCAAATCAACAAGTGCTCAAGAAGACAAAATATGCAGCGCTCAGTATGCAGCTACAATGTCCTGTAAGTGGAGGAAAACAACATTGTAGGTATAATGAGGTGGAACATGGAGGGGTCACAAATAGATGCTTCACTTCAGCAGGGCTGTTGTACAAACACAGCTGACAACGGCAGATTGGAAAGTCAGCACTTCAGGGCCACATGTTCTCGCATGAGAAACAAAAAGTTTCCGAAGACGTTTATCTAACGGAAGACAAATTACCACCAGATGCGTTCTGGTTATGTGCACCTCGGTTTGGGGAGATCTTTTTACGACAGTGACAGCTAAGCACTCGCAAACAGCTGTTTTGGGGAAGTCTGACTGCAGAAGAAGCACAATGAACATTGTGAACATTTAGATATTCAGCACTACTGATCACCACTTCTCAGAATCACAAACTTTATCACTCCACCATCGTCTTGAGCTGTGGATCATATATTTGAACACATAACATCTAGTTAAAGCCTCTCCAGCTCACAGCGACCATATGATATCTTCTTTTGTCTCAATCAGAGCTTTAGACTTGAATTGGACTCGAGTAACAAAAAATGTCTTGATGAATATGAGACTTGACTTGAAACATACTGTGACCGCACTGACTCATGACTCAACTAGCCAACTAGTATTGCAATGACCATCGATTGGTCAATCGTATGTAGTGACTGATTTTTGTCACATGATGCAACACCTGAAGCTCAATATCAGCAAAGACTACAATGCTTCAAATATGGATGTTGCTGCAAAGAAGCTACAAATTCTAAAACATGAATGCCTCACACACATGTTCAACCCGGCAGCACAGAACTTCTATACAATCTAATCTCCCCTTCTGTTCCTAAATTATGGTGTTGAATAACGGCCAGAAAAGTGTTTTTGCAGAATATTATGGTGTCACAGTGAAGTGAAGTTCACCTTTGACCTTTTGGATGTAAAATATTATGAATTATGACAGACAACCCGAAAACATAATGCCTCAGGCCACGGTTATCGCCGGCACGGAGGCATAACAATTAACTGATTCATCATGACAACAATCAGCAGATTAATGGATATAATATAAATATAAATAATCGGTAGTTGCATCACTACTGGAAATTTGACTTCAGACACAATCCGATACACTTGAGAATTGACTTGAAGGTTCCTTGAGTACCTGAGACTTGATTTAAACTTGCCTTGATGCACTTGAAAACTCTTAGCTGTCGGGGGGCTGCCTGGCTGGCGACATGGCGTCTCCGGCCATCTCGGTTTGGGGCGGCGGCCTCTGCCTGGGGGTTGCTGGGGGTATTCCGGGGCATTTCGGCGGGACCCTCGGGCTGGGTAGGCCGGGCTCCTCTTCGGCTTGGGTGGGTGGGCAATGGGGGTGAGTGATGGTGCCAGTGAGGAAGCTGGCACCCTGATGGGGGTCCATCCCTGCCTCGCCTTTTGTGGCCCCTGCCTCCCTCCCGGTCCCGTTATGTCTCACTACATACACCCTTAGGATCTTGGGGGTGGGCTTATGACGGCGGACAGATGGAGGGTGGGGCTACTTCATTGTGACCTCACCCTCTGCCCCACCTGCCCAACTGACCACCACCCCAATTTTAATTGCACAATAGACATTGAGGGCTTTGGGGGTGGGCGGGGCATGTTGAGAGGCCCCACTGTCGCCGCTTGGGGGGTCGGCTCTGCGCAGGCTGGGGTGCTGCTGGGGCATCAGCCCACTCCCTCTGGGGTGGTCCTGGGGGTGCTCTGGCCTCTCCACTGTGTGGCAGACCCCTTGCTGGGGGTCTGGGCGGGTCTCGGGCGCACCGGGTCTCAGGCGCGCGGGGTCTCGGGCGCGCGGGGTCTCGGGCCTCTGGTCTCGGCTTGCTCTTGTGGGTGGTTGGTCTCGGGCCGGGGGCCCTGTCCCCCTGCTGGTTTTCCCCTGGGGCGGGCGCGTGGCCGTCCCTGGGGCACATGGCCTCGGGTTCCTCCCGCTCTGTGGGTGCTCTGGTGCCTTGGGTCCCTGCCTGGCTACCGCTTGGGTTCGGCACGGTGTGGTTGCGACTCCTCACGTTAACCCCCAATTACATCCAGTGACGAGCTTTCACACACACGTACACATTCACTCACTCACTCACACACACATACATACACACGCACACACACACACACACACATACATACACACGCACACACACACACACACATACACACACACACACACACACACACACACACACACACACACACACACACACACAC
>JBBPCS010025497.1:0-23869 GCA_037974645.1 Hollardia meadi
TTGGTATCGAGTATCGTGATACTAAACTGGGTATTGGTATCAAAGTCAAAATTTTGGTGTCCTGACAACATTACTGTCAAGTATAATGGCGGTCCAGCCATATACTAGGTTTCACCTAGTCCTTTTTAAGCTCTGCTCAGTTGGTCTTAAGGCAGGGTTTTGGCATGAAATCAAATGTCATTATTTTAAATGACCATTTCAATATCATTATGAATGCAATTTAAGACCTACATTTACCTCCATACTGGCAAAAAGGAGGAGTACAAAGGATATGAAAGAAAATCAGTCCCAGAATTATGTGCAAAGTACAGGACTAAATGCACTTTTCTCGAGCCAGATCTTGTTGAAATTCCACTTAGTCATGTTAGATAAAAGTAAACAGAAACAATTTAATTTGTTACTTGGAAGTTGCTATTTTCAGATGAGTGCCACGTTTTGTTACAGCATCAATAATTGTTTTTCCCCAAAAAACACATTTTGAATCATGAGTGAAGTTAATACAACTTTTTAAGGACCCCCACACACCCTGTAGGGGGGTCTAATGTGTGCTAAGAAAATATTCGCCACATCATTACACCACCAACAGCAGCAGACTGACACAGCAGACACAGGGCAGGATGGATCCATGGATGTGGTTTGTGCCAGAATCTGGACCGTACCATTGCAGCAGTTTTGTGTAAACTCTGGAGACACTGTGAAACTCACAGGAGACAACATCATCTGGTACCAGCAAACATTACAAGGTCCAAGTGACTTATATACTTACATTTCTTCACCATACTTGCATTTCTTATAGACTTACATTTCTTCACCATTCTGATGTTTGGACTTCAAAAACACTTCAACATCACACACAATCACACAGTGGAACGCCATCATAACACCGCTCCACTGTGTGATTTTTAGATAGCAAGCCGGCGTTCCGCAATTAAAAGAGACGTGACTAAACACATCAGCGTCGTAGTCTCGTTTGAGGTTTTACATGCGTGACAATCAGCGCTTTGTAAACAATGGAATAACATGGCAGTAACAATCATTTACCGTCCCTGTTATGTCGCGGATGACCTCGTCCTGTGCTCTGAGGGTAAGTAGCTGTTAAATCAAACTGCAGTGAAAATAATCCTATGAAAGCGCACCTGGGAGCAACCATCTTCCCTGTGGTACGTGAACGCACCTCGTAGCGGAAGGAGGAAATCAGATGACGCTATATAAAACAGCTAATTCGAGCTGTCACAGTTGTGCAGCACTGTGACATCCACAGGATTTGAAGAGGTAGCTGGTAAAACGCTCAAACTTTTTTCAAACTGTGTCCTGAAAAGGATCGGATTGCTGTGGCTGTCATGCCGGATCGATCAGATGATCGCGGCGCGTTGATTGTTCATAAACTCAGGTTGATTGATTATTTTTATGGTGGTTTGTTTGTGAAACTGCTGACCGGTGTAATCTATTGTTTATTAAATATATTAATCATTAAAAATTTAAAAGTTGAATTTAACGGGAGATAAAATTGGTTATAAACACTGTTAAAATGCAATAATTAAAAAAATGTTATTTAAAATTCAAGTTATGGTTAAGTTTTAAAAAATCTAATAAGTTAAATTAAAAAAATAGGCATGTATGGTTCGATGAGCCCATTGTCGAGAGGTAACTTTCTGACTGTTAATTATGGAAAGGATATGTTAATTTAAGCAATGGAATGAACTAATAACTCTGTTAATGGTGTGCGATAAAAGCATATTATTTTCTTCTTTTGTTGCTTGTTTACAATTATATTGAATAACGTGTTAACGTGTTTTTTTTGTGTTTTCTGTAAGGTTTTTCACCTACTTAAGGTGCTGATGATTGACTAATGTCAAAATGAACTGCCAATCCTTAAAAATAAATTGACGGGGGGAAAAAAGGAAACTTGTCTGTCCCTTAACTGAGTGAAGTCCAGTTGAACTCTTCATGTGGATCAATCTCTTTCAAGTGGGGAAGCTGCACAAAGATCAGATAACTTGACAGTAGCCTAGCACCCGAAACTCGAGTTCTCTCCACAATTTGTAAACATTTTCAGTTGTTTTTCTTCTTCTTAGACTTAGCTGCTAACTCTTGCGAGCTGCTTTTAAATCTCCCGGTTGAGGGTCGCACACATAACATGTCGACAAAATGTCATGCCTTGTCTCGTCGTTCCGTCTCTCTGGCTCACTCCGTTTATACAGATGTTGATTTGCCGCTGTTACTACCTCTGCTGCCTTCTCAGAGGTGGAACAACTTTAACCCCCCATTACGCCTCAGTGATGTTTACACAGACAGTGAGGCGTATCAGAGGCGCAACAGGCCCGCATTGAACGGGCTGTGTAAAAGGGGCTAAACTCTATGTTACTTTGGTTAAGTTTAGGCACAAACCTACTTGGTTAGGTTCAGGAAATGACTGGTGATGCTTGATTTCAAACGGGACGCAAACTCCGGTCTCCTGGGTGAAAGTTGTTTGTGTGAACCTCCACTCAACCCCGACCTCCATCCCTCTTGGCAATTTCTTGCTTTGGAAAGTACATTGTGCTACGTCTTCTGTTAAAGTTGTCTGAAACTGACACGGACGGCTTTACATTGCAGCTAAATTAAACCCTTGTGTGTCTCTTCCTGACGCCAAAGGGTACCTTGTACCTTGGATGAGACACGAGGGGCCATGACAAAATGTCGATATCTGATGAGTTGAGGATGAGAACGGGCTGTGATGCCAGATGAAGCAACTTTACCATAACGATTCAGCAGATTTCACTAGTGAGTGAGTTCCCGTTGCTGTGTTTGTAACTGCTGCTAGTGCATGTATTTGCATATCTTCTCTCAGCTTGTACCCAGATGTTACAGCACAGGTATAGCATAGCTCCAAAGACAAAATAGAAGAAAAAAAAAAAAACACAGAGGTTGTCTTGTAATTATGACTCGTATCCTCATTATTAATCCAGGAAATGAGGTCAGGTGCTTCAGGATTAGTGGTCAAATAGCTGGTGGTAAACCCACCGCAGCTTCATTTATCTCTTTTAATGGTGGATTAGAGTTTATCCATCTGCTTGAGATCCCATGTGTATTCAGAGCACACATCGTGAGTAATGTCATCCTGATTGGGTTCTGTGAACACAGAACTGATTGAACAGGGGAGCCAATGCTTCTTTTTAGCAACAATATAAAGGATCTTTATTTTATAATAATGGGAAACTGACCTGGTAATTATGATCTTATCTTATGGCATATTCCTCTTTTATGGTTAGATGAAGTAAACATGGTTAATTTACCTTGATTTAATTAACCTTTATGTCCTTTAACATACAGTATATTGATATTGATGAAGTTTTATATGTGAATATTTTATTTAGTAAAACATTTATTCAATTCAATTGTTGGTAATGTTCAGGCATACACACACACAGGAACCGTAGTAGGAACAAAGCTTCATTGTTCCTATTTTGACAGAACTATTGCTCTTTGCTGTATTTTATAGCATTTAATTTTACATTTACAACCCCAACTCCAAAAACTTGGGACATTATTTAAAACATCAATAACAACAGAATGCAATGATTTGCAAACCCTTTTAACGTAAATGTAGGACTCGTCAGACCAAAGGACACTTTTCCACTTTGCTTCAGTCCATCTCAGATGAGCTCGGGCCCAGAGAAGTCAGCAACGTTTCTGGATGTTGTTGATAGATGGCTTGCCCTTCACATGGTAGAGTCTTAACTTGCATTTGTAGATGCAGTGATGAACTTTGTTTACTGACAATGGTTTTCCAAAGTGTTCCTGAGTCCATGTAGTAATATCCTTCATAGAATCATGTCGGTTTTTAATGTAGTGCCACCTGAGGGATCGAAGGTCACGAGCATTCAATGCTGGTTTTTGTCCTTGCCCCATATGTGCAGAGATTTCTCCAGATTCTCTGAGTCCTTTGATGAAATTATGGGCTGTAGATGGTGAAATCCCCAAATTCCTTGTAATTACATGTTGAGAAATGTTATTCTTAAACTGTTGGACTATTTGCCCACGCAGTTTTTCACAAAGTGGTGAACCTCTCCACATCCTTGCTAGTGAAGAACTGAGCCTTTCAAGGATGCCCCTTTAATACTCAATCATGATACTATCACCTGTGACCAGTTAAACTCTTTACCTGTGGAATGTTCCAATCAGGTGTTTTTGAGCATTCCACAACTTTCCCAGTCTTTAGTTGCCCCTGTCCCAACTTGTTTGAAACACATTGCTGGCACAAAATTCAGCATAAGCATATATTTACAAAAATCAATGCACTTGATGAGATACAACATTAAATATATTGTCTTTGTACTGTTTTCATTTGAATTTAATGTCAAAAACAATTTGGAAATTATCACATTTTCTTTTATTAATGTTTTACAGAGCATCCCAACTTTTTTGGAATTGGGGTTGTATCTCTTGGCTTTGTTTTATTGACTGTTGCCAATCAAATTTCTCTCTCAGTGATAATAAAGAGGTGGCCTCTCAGCAGTGTCTCATGTTCCTGTCAAGTCAGGCTCAGGTCAGATAAAGTGGATTTGTAAAGCCCCACATCACTTACAGTGTGTAATGACCCCGTCTGATTTCTCAAAGAAAACAACAATAGATTTCCAAAAGGTATCAACACGTGTGCCAGAAAGCTTGGCTGAGGCAATCCAAAGAGAAATAAACCAGATGACATTTAGAAAAAAATTTGTAACATAACTTTACCATTGAGACATATTTCCACTCATTAGTTGTATTTTACATGCCATTATGTGCGTATGTGTGTGTTTGATAGTCTTACCTCCTCCGCATTGGACAGTACAGTCCTGCCAGCTGCTGTGAGTCCAGATGTAGAGATACTCTGGTTCTTTCTGCTTTTCGCTGCTCCTGTCCTGGGTTGTGTTCAAAGACACTGTGTATTCATAGTGGATTTCATAACTCTGGTCATGAAAGAGCAGCACCTGTAACACAACAGAGAGGGGCTTAAAGAAAAGAGAAGCAGTGCCTGCTCAAACACCGCAAATGTCAAGAAAACAAAATATTATTCTTGTCCACCTTGTACTTCTATCAAATATTAATCAACTTGACAACTGTTTGTACTTTCATACAGTCTATAAGTTAAACAGCCAGGGCTATACATTTATCCAACTGTAACAGTGTGGAGATAGCTGCCAGCTGTGGAAAACTCTGGTAGGCCCAGATTCTGATGCATCTCTATCTACCATCGATCATGTTTTTATATTAGAGGTTACAGACATTTGTTTCTCTTAGCACTATGATATTCTACACAGTTAAGCACACTCATTCATCCAAATTACACTTTCAGAACTCATTTTGCAAAGAGGGACAGAAATTGGTCGCACAGGTGCAAAAACTAAAATTATTAGGGTTGTGGAATAAGTAGGCAGAGATTAAAGTAAACTACAATTCCCACCTTGTGACTCCGTACACAAGTCAAGTTGTAGTTTACATCCATGTCTCTCCAGACTAATTTAATACAGTATATGTAGTGACTGATAGAGAGCTTGGTCACATGGTGCAAAAACAATCACCTGAAGCTCAATATCAGCAGAACTAATGAGCTTGTGGTGACTAAAATGCTCCAAATATGGATGTTGCTGCAAAGAAGCTACAAATTCTCAAAAATGGATTCTTCACACACGTTCAACCCGGCAGCACAGAAGAGCTATAGAATCAGTTCAGTTTGTGTGAAATCTTGTCATAATTAGTGTATGAATTCTGGAGTTATGACTAAAAATTGTTTAATAGATCACAGTGACCTTGATCTTTGACCTCTGACCACCAAAATTTAATCAGTTCATCCAAATTTGAAGAATTTCTGTCAGGGTGTTCCTGAGATATCATGTTCACAAGAATGGAATGGACGGACAACCCGAAAACATAATGCGTCCGGCCACAGCTGTCGCAGAGGCATAATAACAAGGAGATAGATGAGACAGGTGGAGGTAGATGCTCAAAGAGGGATAGATAGGGTGGTCAGTCAACAAATGCCAAAATAGTGTAATAATAGCGAGAGGTCCTGGATCTGAAACTCCCCCTGTGACTCCAAATCTGTGACTGAGGGGTGAGTTAGCAAAGAAAAATACATAATTAAGAGAAGAGCTGACACCTTCAGAGTAAAGGGTGAAGATGCTTACCGTATGGACTTTGGAGAACAATGATCATCTGCTGAAAACTCCACATAAATCTAATATTAGACATTTAAACACCAGATGAGGCCTGTACGACACCTGCAGGAGCATTAGAAACAAGTCTGTACAACTTGACACTGTGAAGTTGTGTCCACTGTGGAAGAAGCTAAGAAAATATTTGAGGAGTTTTAGCTGCACTCTGTGGTCATTGCTTTGTACTCGGATCAGTACTACACTGAATGCGTCAAATAAAATCAAGCTGATGTGATTTTTTTGTTGCCATATTTCCTTATGTTACAGTAATGGGAGTAAAGTCCATCAACTATGTAACAAGACACAAAGCTTGCATTGGATATTCAAACTTGAATTTAGAAGAGGACACATTTTGACCTCTAGTGGCCCAATGTGACTACACAGATACCCAATAAAGACTGTCCACAGTCAGCTTATGTGTCTGTGCCCATTTTGGAGTATATGAAGGCTCCTAAAGAAGGAAATTTTGTACTGAAAAGATTAACTTTTCTAAAGATTACCCACTTAATTAGGCTGAAGCAGGCTTGGCTGAACATTGGAATGAATGTCTGCACAGAACAAGGGCTGTGGATGATATACAACATTTCTTACAGCGTAATCATGAGACAAAGACCAGTACCTGAGAAATTATTAGTGTCTAATGAATCTTTATACGTATACAGCACGTGCCATCTGAGTATTGTAGTAGTTTGTCAACTATCATTGTTCTTTCAGCCGATTCATCACTTTATCTTCTCCTTAAAAGACAATATAGTAGGCTTTTACGAATGAGGTGGAAATTAAAAAAACGGTGAAATAGCTGAAAAAAAAGCAAATACATTGAATTACTGACAAAAAACTGCAAAAAAAAACCCCCACCAAAAACTCAAAATGGTTATTCTCTTAACATCAGACAAAAAAAGAGTCTGCCAGTACAGTGAAGTTATTTTAACCAGTTTCCAATAGGAAGCCACTTTTTCTAGATGGGAGTGTAAACAAGGCAGAATTATGCAGATAACAAGTTTTGCACAGATGACCTGATGTTTTGCAGTGTGTTTGGAATCCACAAAATGTTTTATGAGAAGTTAGCTTAGTATCCCCCACAGATGTAAAATCCATTGAAGATGACACTGTTTGTGTAAAATGGACATCCCTGACATGAGATTCATTAGCTTCCATTACAGCCCAGACCACTGCTCTACAACTATGCCCAATAGTGTAATCAACTGCTCAGCCATGTCTCCAGCTCTGCACGGGGTGGCTGTGTGTGGTCTTCTGTGTGCATAAAAGCTACAGCATTAGATCAGAAAAAGGATTTACCTCTTTGTGAGCTTTCATTTTCACAATATATTCCTGAAAAGGAAGAAATAATGGACCAAAACAAAAAGAAGTCTATCAACATCCAAACATTCTGGATCCAAAATATCAGAAGATAGGTTGGCACAGAAAAAGAAGCTTCTTCTCTCGCAAGCAGTCTTTAGGTGCACAGACACCAACAGCGTAGAGCTCACAAATCTGGCAACAGTTTTGTTTTGCTCTGCAACAGCAAAAAATTAAAAGTTGCACAAGAGAGCAGCACTGCAACACTAGCCAGCTGAGTTGCACAAAACCAAGGGGAGTTCAGTGACCAAAGTGGATCATAGTTTGATCAGGTTTGTTTAAAGCCGGGCTCAAAATTTTGAAATCTGGTTGCATCACACACGTGAGGATAAACTTCAGAGATAATCTTTTCTTTAATCTCAAACATGCTCACACAACAATATTTGAAAATAGTGGTGCATCACACACTACAGGATATTTATTAAGATTATCGTGCCAGAGGAAGCAGCGCACCACCTCATGTGATCTCTCTCACCTGATCTCATGGGGAAGCAGTTGTAAACAAAATGGAGATCGACATGGTACAACAAGTTGCTGTAGTTAACGCGTTACAGTGATGAAAAAAAGAAAGCTAAACAAGTCTGGAGGAGAAAATGGTCGGTAGATATGGTCAACACGGGTCTACTGCTGTCTGCTGTCTACTCTGCAGCAGGAACTGAAGGTGAGATTCAGATTCTGTAAACAGTAATTAGCATGCTAGCTGACTTTGGCCTCAAAGGCTAGAATGTTTACCATTGTCTGGCAGCAACGTCAGCTGATGTCTCTCATTGGCTAGAGTGGTTCAGCTCGGAAAGTACTGACGTAACCATCTGGTTTTAAATCCTTAATATCAAATTTGTTTGATATTAATCGGGGCAGCCCCTATGAGTTAAAGACTGGATCTGTAAACTGCTCACATTACCAGATAATCTGGGCCGAGCATCGGTACCAACCGAGGTCCCAGACCATTTTTCTCCTCTGATTGTCATGCAAGGTGAATCAGGGTTAAATCGGCCTGAAAAACCTGTAGTCTGAGCCTGGCTTAAGCCAATACAAGTCCATTAAAATATGCCTGAATTGCCACTGATGACTTTCCCTTTACCATCTTTTAGCTCATTGTTTTGGTTTTCTGGCCCAAATTTTTAGTGTTTTGGTTCAGTTTTAGTGCTTTTCAGACATGGAATAAATACATATCATTTCTGGCTTCATCTACCTGTTAAGATTATGTTTTTATGTCATTCAAAAAAAGAGGACTTTTATATACATTAAGACTCCTTAAAACATCATTCAGACATGGCAGCATGTTTATGTGTGATATCCTGCTCCTGGTGTGTGAGGGGGAGTGCAGAGAGAGAAATTTAAACAAAGTTATGATAAATGATGGATGTTAAAACCTGTGGGTTTTAAAAACGTTTGCGCCCACTGCTGACAGTAAAACTCATGATTTTCACATTAGTATCATCATATGTTATTTGAGAGAAAATTCTGCTGCCTGTTTTATAATAGACAATGCACAGTCACTGAATGACACAATTTTAATTCCTATTTGCCCATGTGATGTATGTACAGCGATTTACTGGTTTTTACGAGGGTTTATTTGCCCTGGTCGCATTCCAAGGGGAAAATACAGTTTTTTATATGAGAAGATCAATCCCTTCAGTGTCTTAAAACTGGCTCTTGTTGGCTCACAGTGTTTGCTACTGTTATTACATTAATGTTGTGCCTAAGAGAAAGTGATTGTGATAATACAGTTATTACAGGGACTTTAGAAAGCAGTTCATTTTATCTTCTCAGTCTGAATGTTTCAGCCTTCATGTGAATCTGATGCATTTAATTCAGACTTGTGCTGTTATGAGTCAGATTAACGTAAAGAGGTGTGTGTCTTCAGCAGGTGCTGTTCAATGAAAAAGGAGCTATTATGTCAATACTGTGTTTACAACTTGCAGTTAATGCAGCTTTAAATATCTGTTGACTGACGATTAGATCAACAGAATACTTGTTTTAGCACTAATTTAAGTAATTTGAGATTAATCCATATAATACACAAAATGTTATTCTTGTCAGAGTGGAAAAGCCTCTGAAACTCTCTGAAAAAGTGACATTTTTAATCCAAACTAAAGTTTAAATAATTTATTTATTGTAATTCAGCATAAATGTATGGTAAATAACAAGAAATCACACTAAAGAAATGCCAAATATTTATTTGCGGTATTTTAGAACCAGTAGAACCATTATTTAAGGTAGTGTCCCTCAGAGAGCACTGATCGGTTTGTTTTTCCACTAAAATCTCTTCACTACAGATCTAGTCACAATTCTTTGATAACCTTAAGGGATCCTTCAAGTTTTGGAGATATTGGCTGTAGAGATGTCTGCCTTCGCTCCAGTATAATGGAACTAGATGGCACTTCGCTTGTGGTGCACAAAGCGCCAAAAAACTCAACAACAATGTCCCTTTTTAGAAATCATGATACATAATCCACAAACCTTCTTGTGATCAGCTTCATGTAGACACTAGTTTCTTTCTGTATCACCTTGCAGAAGGAAGCATGCATCTACTCAGGACGAGAGGCTATCTAACTAAGCTAGTTAAGTTTGCTAACGTTACAGCTCAGCCGCCTACCCTGTCATGTGCATGAGACTCTCGTCCATGAGTAGATGCACATTTTCTTCTGCACAGTGATATTAGAATCTAGAAAACAGAATCTAGATGGATAAAGAGCACTACAGGTAAGAGGAAAAATATGTATTTTTAATTTTTTTATTTTGAGGTAATCTGTCACTTTAAAGGTCAATAATTTAAAATGAATGACCCTCATACACACACATACATGCACAAATACAGTCACACAAGCATTGGCACCACCAGCAGCATGTTTCAGAACTGTCATTGTATCCAGGGTGTATTATACAGAATGGAGTGACTGAGGTGTTTACCATCAGGTGTAAGGGGGTCTTAGTGGGTCCCTTGGCAGACATCTTCTCCCACAGTCCCCTTCTAACATAGCGCACCGTGGTCCCGGCCAGCTCAAACTCTCCTGGAAGCTCGATCTTCCAGTCATTGTTGATGGACCTCTCACTGGAGTCTTTCAGGGCTGTGAGGAAGACACAGCAGGTAAGAAGTTTCAAGGACAAATCCTGTGTTTGACATTGATTCTTGGTTAATATGAGCACAGTGCATTTTCTGTATACTTGTGGACTTGAGTTCATGAAGAGTTGTAATTTTTACACTGGAGATTCAACAGGGCAGTGTATAATTGGATTATTTTTTATCAGATATCAGGAATTTGAGAAGAGCAGAACTGAAATGACTATAACTACAGATTGTCTACGGCATGATAACAGCAGTCCTATAATAGATCTATAATATTTCTATTCTAAGTATAGAGTAATACCTGCACAGCCACCTCTATGGTGAAGGTTTGATTAACAGATAACATTTTGGGAAGCAAACTTGTTTACTCTCATGTCAGTTTATCAACCTAGTTTAGCATAAAGGCTTAAAGCAGGGTGAAACAACAAAATTACACCCACCAACACCTTTGAATCTCACAAGCGCATTTTATTTTTTAATCTGTACACAAATATAAGATAATTTTATGAACAGTTATATGCTGGAATTACTAACTTCAGGTGCAGTGACTGACATGGTGTCTTATCATTACAGTGACTTAGCCAGATGGTACAATCATGACCAATACCAAAACTTGCGCTCATTGACTGTATTGCAAACTGTGCTTGAGGCGGAGATGCCACATGGCGGTGCTGGGCAGATGGATACTGTTGTCTGGATGGACTGGTCATATGTGTGAAGTTGGTCAAATTCAAAAGTGACTTTTTTAAAGGTTCAATGGAAAAGAAAAAGATCATTTTGGAGTTGTTTGCTTCTCCAGCTGCTCCCACCCTCAGTCTTAATGGACGTAAAAAGAACCCTTGAAGTGGTCTGTGGGTTCTCTGAAGCCCAGCCAACTGGCTACCTCAACACATGCCCAGAGTAGTACACTTCACTCAGAGTATGTGGAGTTGGGCTTCACATTAAGTTGAATTAAAACAAAGTTGTCCTTTGACATCACCAGCAGGAATCTGAGTAAAACCCAAAACAACTGAATGTTTTTGTCTAACTAAATCTCAGCAAGTTGTGTGTGTGAGTCATGAAATAATGGGCTGGATGTTAGTTATACATATAAATTGTATACAAGTGTAAAAAAGGAAAGCTACCAATAAACTTACACCAACCTTGGGTTAAGGTTAACTTGGGTAAGAGATTCAAGTCTGAAAAGCCCCAATAAGGGCTCCAGAAAAGGCTGACGTACTATCTGTTGTGTAAAATTCTACTGCCAGAGGTGGGGCTGTAACGGTTTGTGTAGCGGTGCTGAATTGAAGGTAATGGGGTCACAGTCCTCTGCATGCAGCTGGACGCAGACTACACAGTATGTAGATTGATGCACGTAATGCAGAACAGGCACACAAGCATGGTCTGTTGGGAGTTCCCTTCACCATAGCTGATTAGAGGATTGGTAGCAAAATTAGTATTGAAATGAGGAAAGACAACATCTATCCATCCACCCATCCATTATCTTCTGCCTATCCGGGTATCGGGTCGCGGTGGCAGCAGGCTAAGCTGGTGTTCGTTATGGACAATCCATGACTAGCACAGAAGTCCAGTAACAAAACACCACTCGAATTTAGATCAGGCAGGCCGTTCCTCCCAATCACGCCCCTCCAGGTTTCTCCGTCATTGCCCACGTGAGCGTTGAAGTCCCCCAGTAGAACTATAGAGTCCCTAGCTGGAACCCTTTTCAGGATACCCCCCAGAGACTCCAAGAAGGCCGGGTAATCTGAACTGCTGTTTGGCGCATAAGCACATACAACAGTCAGAGCCTTCCCCCCAGCGACTTGCAGTCGGGGAAAACTCCAACACGCTGGCGCTCAGCCGGGGACTTGTGAGTATCCCCACACCTGCCCGGCGCCTCTCACCCTGGGCAACTCCAGAAAAGGAGAGAGTCCAGCCCCTCTCCAAGAGTTTGGTTCCAGAACCAGTGCTATGCGTAGAGGTGAGCCCAACTATATCTAGCTGGTACCGCTCTACCTCACGCACTAGCTCCGGCTCCTTCCCCGCCAGAGAGGTGACGTTCCACGTCCCCAGAACCAGTCCGCGCCGCCAAGAGTCAGCACGCCTAGGTCCCTGCCATTGCCTGCCACCCGGCTTGCAATGCACCCGACCCCAATGCCTTTCCCTGCAGGTGGTGGGCCCACTGGGTGGCGGCTCCATGACGTTTGTTCAGGCTGTGCCCGGCCGGGCCCCATGGACCAAGGCCCGGTCACCAGACGCTCGCTGGCGAGTTCCCCTCCTGGGTCTGGCTCCAGAAGGGTGCCCCGGTTTCCCTATTGCGGGCGAGGTGCTGCAGCTCCTTGTTGGCCAATTCATTAAGGGTCTTTGAACCGCTCTTAGTCTGACCCCTCCCTGAGAGTTATATTAAGATAGACTTGAAAAAGTAATGATAGAGAATGAGTGTTATCCAGTGAGAATGAAAACATTTTAGTAATCCAAAGCTAAGTTTTTACATTTGTTACATTTACTTTAAGTCTGAAAACTTTGATTTCAGTTCAGCCCAGTCAGACATGTGATGGACCAATCAGCAAATGTTAATATCATTATGAAACTCATCAGGAGCTGCTAACAAGGTGTTGTCTGTAAAAGATGAAAAATATACCATACTGCTGCCTGTGCATGTTATTCTGAGAAGTTACAGTTTAAGTGTTTCAAGAGCAGTCACCATGTTTTTCATGGAGCCAGATAAGATACAAACAAACATGGGATCAAATGTTTAGTGGCAGCACTAAGGTAGTGGTGTGTAGACACTATAGCACACAGCAGTGGCTGTCACAAGGAAACAGTGCTGTGTTTGTGAGCATGTCTGGAAGTTAGCAGTGATCGTTTCAAGGACCTTAAGGACATCCTGTAAAACACACGCATCATTACCCAGAAAGCTATGTGAGGGTTTGTCCTCCACAACTTTGATCCTCCTGGCTCCTGCGGGGATAACCACAGCCTCGATGTAGCCTGAGAGAGACAGAGACATGAGGTGAAAATAAATCCAGAGACAAA
Source organism: Hollardia meadi (assembly GCA_037974645.1). NCBI lineage: Eukaryota > Metazoa > Chordata > Actinopteri > Tetraodontiformes > Triacanthodidae > Hollardia > Hollardia meadi. Next base: position 13,621 of record JBBPCS010025497.1, read on the forward strand.
CGGAGTATAAGGCACGTGTGTGCCTTATACCCAGAAATCTGAGTTCAAAAGTCAGACGAATTTAAATTAGCTGGGAGCTATCAGAGCAGTGTGCAGATCTTTGTCTGACTTCTGAAAACAGACTGAGAGGCATACAGAGGTGGGATGGGCTGGTGACCTGTGTCTGTATCAGAGATCCTCTTCACAAGATTTCAGCTCCTCATAGCATCAGATATATCTATTATATATATTATATTATTTTTGTACAATTTTATTACACATCTTTCTTCCTTATTACGTGTCATTAAAGGACCATACAAGTGTTTTTGCCATTGTAGTACTAATTACCTACATTTCATATCAGTGCTGCTGACTCTTTTCCAAACAAGTTGTAATGTTTTAGTTCTAGTTCAGAGTGTTTTAATGTGTTTTTCTAAACTTCAAAATTTCTATCTATTTGGTTCCATTCATTTGACTGCTCTTTGAAAGTAAACACAGAGACTCTGGTAAGTTAGTAATAGAGTGCAACTGCATATTAGCAATCTGACTCTTAATCGAAAGTCAAATTATGTCCTGCTTAAGTTTTAGTGGCACCCTAAAAGGAAAATGTGATAAGTAGCAGATGTTATGAAATCCTGATTAAAGGTCCAGTGTGTAGGATTTACTGGCATCTAGTGGTGTGGTTGCAGACCACAACAAACTGAACACCCCTCCCCTAAAGTGGCTGCTAAAAATGCAGAAAGCCCTCTTTAGTGTTTGGTTTGTCTGTTCTGCACTACTGTAGAAACATGGGAGCGCAACATGGCAGACTCCATGGAAAACGACCCACTCCCAAGCCCCCAGATAGAACGCCCTGCTGTGAAACCAATTAGACAGTGCCCCAAACCATGTAATATCAACATCACGTGATGCACAAGGGCCCAAAAAGACTTTTCCCGTTAAGCTTACATTGTGAAAGGAGTGGCTGTAAAACGGTGGATACATTTTTGGAGCGTCACAACTGACTCAAAAATAATGAAAAATGACTCAATTTTAGAATTTGGTACATTGGGTCTGATTACATTTGGAAAATCTTGAAGACCTGCACAATTGAATTATTCAATTCCCATTCAAATTAGCAGAGCGCTAAAGTAGAAGTTAGCTGCTCGACCAGTGGAAGTCTATAGTGCGCCTGCTTTATGGTTCCCCACAGTGTGGAAGCTATGCGGGAGATCCGGGCCATTTTATACCCAGGATGATGAACATTTTTGGCTTCATGCACCACTGAGCAGCTTCATAGAATGAAAGAAGAATGAATGAACAGGGCCCCCCCCTCCAACGCTGTATCCACATTTCCTTAATAGATCCATGCCCGCTCCCTATATATAAAAGGTTTAAAACTAAGGTAACGAAAACACAATGATTCTTCATGTGATTAGTAATGGGTTAGTAACTGTAACTGCAGACTGACTTGAACACTCCATGACCACTGAACAACTGTTGAATTTTGAAAAAATAAAAGCTGCCATTATGTTCATACGTGAACAAACTTACTCAACTTTAAAGTGTTTACCAGGTGATTTTCACAGTTACAGGAAACCTGGAAAGCTGGAAAACAATCAAACACTGGTATGATTTAGTAAATGGTAAGCATAAACAGAACTGCTCATTATCTGCACAATGTAGTAACACTCATGGTTTTCAGTTTTTGTGTATCTTTAGCCATGAGCAGCATAGCTGTAGAAAATTCCATAACAATCCATCCAGAAGTTATTTAGTGTCGTATGATGGTTGTCTGGCTCTGCCATGACCTGTAGCTTTGTGCCTATAGCCCTGGGCTGCTGGTGGGGTGCTTTCCATTTGGCTAACCTCTTTGCTTCCCTCACTAGCATCTCCTCCTCGCATTGTAGCTCCTGCAGCGGGGATGCAAGAGAAAAATGCTAGCAAAAGGCATGAGGACATCCTTATTTCCTCCAACATCATTTTGAAGAAATGGCAACTACTCATTATGTGCAAAATCATAAATAGAAATATGGGCACTACCCTTCCTTTGTCATGGCCTGAGAGCTGGGTCAGTTGGTCCACTAATTTGGTCGAGACTGAAATATAGTATATAATAAAATAATAACCGTTGGTTGGATTGACATGACAAATTTTGTATATTCATAGTGTCCAGATGATGAATCCAATTGTCTTTGGTGATCCCCAGACTTTTCCTCTTGTTCCACCGAGGTTGACATGTGTATTGACATTAGTTGTTTCAACAACTATTGGCTGTTCTCCTCAAGATGCATTAGTAACTTTTGAAATTTCACGCCACCCACAGGTAAAATTTGAATTTGTCCAAGTGGTTTATTATCAAATACTTAAAAAAGCATTCCCATCAGCCCCTGCTGATCTTTTTATTCACTACTAAAATTTTAGCACATGCTAACATGCCAAACTCAGATAATGACTGTGGTGAATACAACCTTTTAAATGTCAGCATCTCGTTATTGTTGGCATTTTAGCATGAATACTTGAATGTAGCTGTAACACTCATTGTTTTGTGACAATGGACAATTTAATGCCTTTACTGGGTAGAGTGCAGCAGAGGAGCTGAAATGAGGGGAGAGGATGCCAATAAGGTCCCTGACCAGACTCAACATCCATGAGTCCCTATGTCCCAAAAGACACTGTTCACTGTAGTTTACTGTAAACAAAGTCTTTTTTGGCAAAAACACAGGTAAAAATCATTTAAAGTGAAAAGATTTAATGTCAGCAGTAGAGTAATATTCAATATCAACATTCTCCTGGAATAATCAAAACAAGTAAGTTTACATTGCTGAGTTCATTATGGACATGTGTTTGTGTCATCTCTGTCGCACAGCCACCAGCCCTTCTCCTCACACAGCATACCACTGTTATACTTGTTGGGCATTATTCACTACACATTTCACTACAAATCAGCTCAACAGTTGTTCTACCAATGACTGTGTCTTCAGTGTGTTGAGGCTTCGCCTATACAGTCAGTATGAAACTATTGATCCTATAGAAAGTTATAGAAGAGCACATAAAGTACCTAAAAGTTAAAGCAATATTACTTTTTTTACTTCAATTTTATTTTTGTCATTTTGGCCATCTTTCTCAACAGTTATGAAAACATTTTACTCAACATGTTTACAGCTGAGATCTAGGAACAGACAGCATCTGTTAGACACAAGCCAAGAGGACATCACAATAGTGCTGCAGTGACATAAAAATGTGACACACCTGAAATATCCATTATAATCCTCCACTGCATTTTAAAAGAGCACATAACTACAACTGCACACGAGTTAAATAGATTCAAGTGGTACTCCTCAGCACTGTGTGGCTGCACTGTTGACATCTCCAAAAGCCTGTTAGTTTGTTGCACCTTTTACTTTACAACTGATTATTAATAGCCTTTTAATAATAATTAATGTGGTTGCCCATTGTTGTAAAAGTCATAAATGAAGGCTGGTGAGCAAAAAGCAACAACTCCTTCAGGCAGAAACACAGAATATGTTGTTTCTCATTGCCTTTCAAAAAGACCCATATGAGTGTTTTCTGATCTGACGGGTTGGTCAGCACCAACGTATTGTCCATCTTTTTTGTCCATGTATGTGATGCTAATTCCACCTTTGCTTCTGACAAACAGTCAGAAAAATCCCCAAAAATTCCAACGCACAATTAAAACACCTGGCCATGTCATGGCATAATTCAAATGTTAGTTACATGTAAACACAGGCTGTTAATAGACATTTCACGGTAGTCTTGTAAAATGTAGAGTAACTGATAGAAATGATGGCCAAAAATGAAAAGATTCAGGTTGGAAATAAAAAAAAAAGAAGTTGTATCTTGAATAGTTAAGATTGATAACATCCAAGTAGAATGGGTGTTTCAAATTGGTTGTATAGTAAATTAAATATTAATTGTGTTCCAAAATACTTCCATATATTGGTTTCTGCTTTAGAAAAAAATATAAATAAAAAACACCCCCAAACACATTCATGCCCAACATTATTTCATTGTAGAGAAATGCACACTTAAAGACACCAGTGTGACTTCATACTCACCAATACATCCTGTGAGCTTTTAAAACACACAGCACACTGTTACACGCCCTGAGGATACAGTGCTCCTGACTGACAGCCAGTCTTGGGTGACATCAAACACAGACACACCGACAAGACAACTGCAAAAATTTTGTCAAATGAACCCAAAGGATGAAATGCAAATGACTCGTTGAGGGTGAGTGTGTGAATGTGAACACTCCACCATGATGTGGGCCAACCATCAACTGCTCGTGCCACTATCCTGTCATGTCACTGTGTTCTGTAAATCCATTTTGCTTCTTTTGTTGGCTGCTGTAAGACAATAATGAGCTATGCTCTTTAACATGGGTTTTGATACAGAGTGTGTTTGGAATGCCTGCCTGGCAACAGTCCCCTCATATTCTCCTACATGCCTGGATGTGTCTTGGCCATCATTTACTTGGTTTACATATGAAGTATCAGGCTATGACATCATTGTCTCTCTTATTATTTGGAACCTGGGAAGGGACAACAAAAAGTCCTTCAATAGTCCTGCCTTCTGCCTCGTGTTAAGAAGAAAACAATTTTCTGTCATCTCTAACTCCATCTTTGATCACTCATATTAAATGTCCACCATCAATGAGGCCATTGTTACTCTGTGGGTAATTCTAACCTTGCACTCACCACCTCAGCTGTAGAGATTTGGTGAGGCAAGTATCTTGCAAAACAGCGTATATCAGAGCCTCTCAGCTTTCAAAAAAAAAAAAAACATAATTTTTTTTACGTGAAACACTTTAGACACTCATCTCTGAGTCTGACCCAAAGTAAACACATTAGGTAATCGGCTGGAATAGTCATTACTGCTAGCTGCATAGGGCTCTACATGACCACCCTGACATGTTCATCCGGATCTATTGATACCAAAAAATCTAGATTTGCCCATGGATGATACTTTGCCATCCTGGAGACTTTTCTTCACTCCCAAAAATCAAAATAAGAAACTAAAATTGACACTTTGCAGTTGTATGACTCACCAGTGCACCAGTCAGGTTGCAATTTACATCCATGTCTGCCCAGATTGATATAATATATGTAGATGTGTAAAAAGGCAACTGATTGGTGACAAGTTAGCCAAAGACATTTAATAAGTTAAAAGCTCCTTGCTGAGAGTTTCTGTACCCTAAAGCACAAAAGTTGTATAATACAAAAGCTCCACCTCTAAGAACTTAATGACAATGTGAGTATACTGATTGTTTGTATTAAAGCCTTTCCTAGTGAGGAACATGTGTATCTTCATGTGCAGACGAGCTATTTGCATTTCAAAGGGTTGCGTTCATGACGCAAAATTTTGTGAGCCCGGGCTGAAACTGATCCTTTGCAGATCTTTTCTGAGGGTTCGGGCAACTTGTGTCCACGATGAACAAACACACACAACTCCGTCCTGAAAGCCATCCAGCTCTATCCATCAACCCTCCACCATCCTGCTGGTCCAGCTACAGTTAGACACAGACTGCCATGGGCTCTCCTGGGTTTACAAGCAGCATATTTGACATTTTAAGAAGCAAATGCGAAACGTTTTGTACGATACTGTATAAATGTTGAACTTCTAACATTTCCAACATTTTATTGCAGATGCCTGTTTTCTCCCCCTCAACAGTTACTCCTTCACTTGGCAGGAGCAGCAGGAGAGGGCAACACCTTGGATGAATGGAATGTGTCCCTGGCATACCTCACAGCTGGGTTATAGGGTAACGGGGTCAAACAGCTGGTTTTGTAACTGTAAACCAAGCATTTAAAAAAATGAAAAAAATAAAAAGACTGAGACTACACCCCCCAGAGGAGCCCACAGATAACTGCCTATCTAATCTAGCCTACAGTAAAACACTCCAGGCAGTGCAGGAAACACACATTGACACACACACGGTGGATGCATCTTACATGAGAAACACTTGGGGACAGCTCTGGGTTTTGCCATCACACAGGTAGATACCCTCTTACACTGCCTAGTGGTGACTGGAGGACAAGACAAGGAAGTGGAAGGGGGGTCACATGTCCTGTGGACCACACCAGCATGTGCATGCATGTGTGCACACAAACACTAACACACACAAGCTCCCAATCCTGTTAATCCCAATCCCAATCCATTATCCCCTCCATTGACTCAGTTTGTGTTGTGATGTAGACACTGGAGAGTGACAGCTGCACAGATAATGTCAGATCATTGATTCATTTATCAGTGTCAACAGATTCTGCCACATTGGCTATTGCAACTTAACCCAAATATCAGTGATTTATGCCGCACAGCTAACATGATCTAGAAATACTAAGTGCAACAAAGGTGAAGATGAGGACTTGCTTGTACTTTAATTCTGTGTGCTATCCAGTCCAGTCAGGAGCTGTAAATCCAGTGCAACAGCCTATAACAGTAGAATATTAAAATAAACTTTAATTGTGTCTTACTCAGAAGGGGTAAAGTATTTAGTCCATGTACATAATGTACCATGTGTGTTTGAATTTGAAATGTAGTAAACAGTATTTCCAAAATACATTGACCTTTTTTATTACGACTCTGCTTTTTCCATCACCAGGTATCAGTTCTTGGTTTAAAGGGGATGGGTTAGATGTGTGAATAACCTCACTCCCAAATTCAACTCAAGAAGACTTTGTGCAGTCTGTTTCCCATTGTTTCCCATTCCAAGATTACACAAATGCTGTATCACCTCCTGTTAGTACAAACTGTATACCAGCTGCAAAAACATCATAGGAATATGAAGTTTTGCATATTGTGCATGCTGTATACCCCTCGTATGTAGGTATGTAGCCTGGGATGGAGACACAGTTTTGGCATCCAGCAAGTCTCTCCCAAAAAAAACAAAAAAAACAGAAAGTGATGAGTAATACATTTGTGTTTGGAATAACCAGTGGAGGAATCTGGTAGTGAGCATGTCAGTGATACCTTTAAAGACACCTACAGAAGTTAAAGTAAGCACCGTCTACTTTTGCCATTATCAGATAGATTATTAGTTAGCCCATGCAGTGACAACCTTGGTAAATGGACTTGCATTTATATAGCGCCTTTCAAGTCTACCGACTCCTCAAAGCGCTTTACAACACTTGTCACATTCACCCATTCACACACACATTCATACGCTATGCCTTCGGGGGGAAATTTGGGGTTCAGTATCTTGCCCAAGGACACTTCGCACACTGTTTGCAGCGGTCAAAGATCAAACCACGATCCTCTGATCAGTGGACGACCGCTCTACCTTCTGAGCCTTTCCAGCAAAACTCCAATGTTTTCAAGATCTTTCACGTAACTGACAACATGGCATGATAATTACAGGTGTTCAGGTTTTCCAGGATGAATGAGAACCTTGGTTAGACACAGTAACAGTATGCTGTTTGCTGGTGCATGGACAGTTTCTTATTAAAGAAATCAAAACACATTGGTCCTAAAAGCACAAAAATAAAGCCACATCATACACATTTGATCAGTTTTGATCCCATAGGCCTCTACTGAAGGATTGATGATCTTGTTAACTTGCTCATGGATAGTTGAGCTGTGTACACTGGAAACCAAATCACTTGTAATCATAAATAGGAATGTGTTTAGAGATTCTGAACCTGACTCTCTTGCTGTGTGAGTGTATCCAAGTATCCGCACAAAAAAACAATGTCTGTTGCTGCTAATGGTAGTGTCAAAGCAGTACCCATGCGGACAAATAAATTAAACTGAAATTGGATGGTTTGTCATTGTGCTGGCACCTTTAAATAAACCACACCTGGCTAATAGCTGAGCACACTTTTAGAACCGATGCTAAAGGACTACAAATGTTAAGGATGACTGCTGTAGTATAAACTTCTTTCTCTTTGAATTCTCAGGGATGTATATTAGGGTTTGACCAGTACTGAAGGCAATAGGATGTTTGGCCTTCAACACTGGTCAAATATGAGGCAGAAGCTGGTGTAGACAATTGGATGCCAGTATCTTTAAATTTCAATATTACATGCCCAAAGAATTCTACCAAACATGATGTATTAACAGTGTTTCAGAATATGGAAACTGCATTCAGACTGGGACACTTCCACAACATGTCATTAGAATGAGTTCAGGTTCAGGTAATCAGTGTATAGTAGTACTGATCATTGCTTCACTAAATAGAAGAAATCAAACAAACTGCAATGATTGCACACCTGATTTTTCTATAGAAAGCCAATATCAGCTGCATACATCAGCACACACACATAGAGCATGCTACTTGGATACTAAAACACACACACTCACCCATTCCTTTGGTGTGGTTGAAGTCTCCTCTCACGATCTTACAGGAGCGCCCATCTCCATTACAAACACCACAGCGGTCCTCTTTCGCCGAAGAGCCGATGATACCATCACAGCCGATTTTCTGAGCAGTGAGGAAAAGTAGTAAAACAATAGGCTGATGAGTTGTCTTTTTAGTGCACACTTTTCTGTGTGTATGGATGAGTATTGTCATGTTGTGGAGACAAAAATCTATTTACACAATCACAACAACATAGAGCAACATTTCTCTGAAGAACTGAGACACTTCAGATGTTTGATCGTCAGAACTGACAGAACACGCCTTCACCAGGTCACTCCTGCTAACAGCTTTGATCAACGTGCAACAAGCAAAGTTGCATAACAGCTACAGCTGCATATGGAGTCAGTAATGTAGGAGGTGTAAGGCCATGAGTGGCTTCATACATCAAAAAAGTAGGGTGTTAATATTTTGTGGATCTGGTTAAAAGCAGCACAGATATTTGTTACAGCCATATAGTCGCTGTTGGACGTAAACTTCGTATCTCCATATTTCGTCTTCTTTTTTTTCATAAATCAATGCTATTGGTCACCCTTTACATCTGTATGTGGGTTTTACCAATGGAAAGTATTTAAAAGAGCGTGTTACTAAATCTTAATACACTTTCACACGTTCAGTTTACCCTCTCCAGTAAGTGGCAGTATTGAGCCATAATTGTTGGTAGTTGTTTCACTCAACTGTAGAAGGATACACAGCAGTAATAGACAGTTGTTTTGGAGACAGTACAGCGTTTTTTCTTTACCCAAGAAACACCAAGTCTATAAAGGCTTGTGTTTCATTTGAGGCCTGAGATGTAAACTTTGTAACCTGTTAGATGATGATAACGTGATGCGATGCGCTAACTGCCTCAGATGCGGCCGTTCTAATCAATGACGGACAAAACATGTATTTCCGCATTCGCTGGTCAAAAACCTTGTAACTCCATCTGAGCGCGATTTTGGCAAAATATTAATATAATAACAGATGCAAACATCTGACCATACATAAAGACACAATGCCAGCTTTGATGATGCAGTGTTAATTTATTTTAAAAACACAGAAGGGTTTTTTTCATTTCCTGAAAAGTTACGGTTTTGGACATACGAGGTTTGCGCCCGACAGCGACGATATGTTGTTTTTGAATTAGACTGGAAAACTGAAAAAAAAATCCATTCCAATAATCATGATGAGACAAAACCAGGGCGTTTACGTCTTTTCCTAGATCACTTTGAGAAACGCAATACCTTATTTTTGCAATATTCCTCAGCTGGAGGAGTCAGGATTTCACAACATTTTTGTCTTGCCCACTGAAAATCAGGTCAGAGTAAGAGAGCAAACCCAAATTCAAGCTGGTGGACTTTAATTGTTTGTTTTTGGGTTAGTTTTGGGTTTGTTTTTGGTTAAGAAACCTCCATCCTGCCCGGATTAAACTGCAAGAAATTCTGAGACTGTCAGTTAGGCAGGTCCATGGGGAGCCAAACAGTTAGGGGCAGATGTTTTGAGTAGGAGAGCTGCATGCCATTAGCAAAGCAGTGATGGCCCTTAAACTGACCTGTGTGGGACAACATAACAAAGGACTGAAGGAGAGCAGGACAACAGAAAGGTGTGATCACTCAGAGAATAAAAGAAAAGAAAAGAAAAGAAAAAAGAAAAAAATATTATTATAGCAGATAGGGGGCAGTAACTGCTTACAGGTTTCAAGAGATAACAAAACTTTGTCTGTGTGTGTGTGTGTGTGTGTGTGAGAGAGAGAGACTGCATATATTATTGATAATCTGAATCAGCAACACATCTATGGCACAGATTTATGAGGCTCACAAGATACAGAGACTTTTGACTACATCAGGAATCCAAACTTTAAGCCACACACACACACACACACACACACACACACACACACACACACACACACACACACACACACACACACACACA
>JBBPCS010025523.1:0-23866 GCA_037974645.1 Hollardia meadi
TTTTTGCTCACTGGCCCCCCCCCCCCCCCCCCCCACAACTTAACTTCATTGCTATAATGGAATCTTAAACCTAATCTTGCATACAGAACATTAACTGGTCCTCTTTCCTTTCTATCCCCTCCCCTCTGTTCTTCTGTTCTAGGTGGAAGTCGAAGTGGAGAGCATGGACAAAGCAGGGAACTTCATTGGCTGGCTGCACATTGAGGGCGTCAATCTGTCAGTAGCGCTGGTGGAAAACGCTCTGTCTAAGGTCCACTTCACAGCAGAGCGCAGCGCCTACTACAAAACATTGGTCTCGGCAGAGGACGCATGCCGACAGAGGAAAGAGAAGGTAGGCCTCACAAGAGCCGCAACTACTGTACATCCTATTAAACTATCAGAACGATGACCACACTCCCAACTGATGTAAAACTAAAAGCATCCTAGTGGTGAAGGAAGCACCTAAATTTACTCACATTCATCTCAATCTCACAGTCACTAAAGGTAAAGACTATGGACATGTTTTTGTGCTACATAAAACTGATAAAAGCCTTACTTTGGTTAGGTATGGTCCTTGTAAGCCACATGACTGTTCAGCTGTCTTCCACCTTAACTGTAGTACTTGTCAGCATTTCCTTAGTATAGTTTACGATGCAGTCAACAGGAATGACTATCCTTCAAAACTCAGGGGAGAAAACATAAGAAGTCATTTGTTCCCGTAGGAGAACACACAAATGCATTCTTCCACGTGTTGGCAACCTGTTGCTTCCTTTGGCAACACCCAACTTTTCTCTCAACAGCAACTCCACTATTCTGTCTTGTAAACTTCCACACACTGCCCTTGTCAAAGGCAAAGCCCATCCCCCTTACCAGCCTAACAGCCAGTTAGGACAGGTGGTGCCATGAACTTTGGCTTCCATTAGTAGAAAACTGAGCTTTTTTTTTATCACACTGGAAAGTGTGTGTCCGGACAAAGGTAGGGGAGGAAACATCAATATATCTAGCATGACACCCCATTCAATCATTAGAATGCTTATCATAAATGCAAGTTGTGTATTAATGTACTAATAACATGCAGTAGGTACCTTTAGTCAAAGCTACAATAATGTGGAAATGCTCCATCAGGGCTTGAGAATAGCCACACATTTGCCATTATCATTGCCTCCTTCCTCAATGGGAGTCATTTGATGGATGAAGGCCTCTCTCAAACTGATCCTGATCTCGCCCTGCCTTTTCAGTATGGCTCCACGAGTCACCCCTGCCAGATGCATGAAGTGCCCGGCCAGCTGTCATCCTTGTCCTCTTCCTCTCTATCTCTGTAACTTATTTCTTTTACCCTCTCTCTCTCTCTCCCTCCTTTTGTGTCCATTCTCTCTCATCCACTCCCTTCTACCTATTGAGGTCCTTTAGAAGACACAAATGCCTCCTCTCCCCGTATAAATGTGATGTATTGCCGGAGCCAAGAAGGGGCTGTGTGCTTTTTCCCTTCTCTGAATCTATCATGTTCACAGGCTTGCTCGTGGCTTCCCTCTTTTCACAGAGATACTCTTCATCTCTGTCTTCCTCTTCTCAAAAGGTTGTAAGAGAGATGCCAGTGAACCTTTTGTCTGGATTTACACAAAAAAAGCTATCTCGCCAGCGATGTGAGCATACTGACCCTGTCATGTTAAATCTAACTGCAACAAGAAGGCAGATTCCTGACACCTCTGATGACAATTTCACTACTGGTTTCCTACCCTCTTTGCACCGTCAAGACAGATTGACTTTCACTGCAAGGTTTTGACTTAAGCTAACCTGAGTGCGGACAGGGCTGAGAGGAAAGACGACAGAATGGGGCCCAAGTAGATCAGACAGACCGTGATTATGTTTGATGTTAGTTCGCCACGGGCACCGGTGCACAGATCAACCACAGCCTGATTTGTTTGTGTGTGTAGTGGAGAGTATGTTGTCTTAATGGAGCACGGGGCAATTGTATGTGTGTGTGAATGCATAGTGTGCAACTTGAAGGCAGATGAGGTGGGATTTAGTGCTGTAATTAACCCATAGAGACCATCCTGAGAAAAGCTGAGAGCTTGGCTTTTTTTTTTTTTCCGCCTTTCTCTTTTGAAGTTGTGGCTGGTCTTTGTCTGTGTGTAGGCTGAGGCTAGGTAGGGTTGATCACATCTCCTCCCATCTCCTTACCTCTCTTCCTCTTTTCTCATTTTCCCCCTCTATATTGTCCCTATGGCTGTGGATATGGAAGACATCAGTGCTGTGTCAGGCGTCCCTACAGGAAAAACAAGGTTGTTGTAATGAAGTGAAGTCGGAGGGTGTGTGTACGCACACTCATTAAAGAAAACTTTGCCTTGGTGGTCCAGCAGGGACCCAGGGCAACAAGGGGGATTGAGGCTTTCTGCAGCAGCATCCTGAACCAAAACTGCTTAGTTCGAGTGACTTAAGTGAATATGAGTTTTTCCTACAATGAGACCAGTGGGACAAAGTGATTGTGTTCTAAATGAAGCATTCTAAAAGGGGTCGAAGAGCCTTTTCTAGAGCTCAGCATGTTTTGATCTTGTGTATCAGCATCACTTGGAACAATATTTGAATCACAACAAACCCATTTCTCCACACATGCAGAAGGCTGAAGTTGTTAGCCTTGGCACATTCCTAATTCCTTTCCCAATTATGGTTATTTACAGCTTAGCTATTGTTTACACAAATCTCTTCAAAGCGTGTCACCATGTCACAACCTGTTGTCATGCTCTGAGTGCTAAGAATTACATGGTTTCGCTGTAAGACAGACCTGGGACACTGTATAAACGTATTTCATTTTTTAACAATGAGTTGATTGTTGCCAAGCAGTGCTTATGCCCTATTCTTAAATGTCTTGACTGGTTTTGCAAGCATTCTTGTGTATATTAGGATTCTCCTAGGAATTGAAAATCAAATTCTTGCTTACCAGGCATTTCTGAAAACAAGCGTTGCAAAAACTCTACAGAATGTCATTGTGATATGAGACGGCTCATTGCAGCTAATCATGTGATGTTCCAGTATTCCCACTCCGCTGTCTTGTCAAATAAATTTGGGGTTGGTATCAGAGATTTCGACTGCAGAAGAATTGGCTTTCATTTAAGTTCCCAGAAGACTGAAACAGGTGTGTGATTTCTTTTTTTTCTTTTTTTTTTAAATTCAGGAAAAAAAGAAGTGAATTGAAATGCTCTGAAATGAGGACTGAGATAATGACAGGGAAATCGATTTACACTTCCAGAAACTCTTGTTCTATTTCTTTATCCCTGCATGTCAGAGCTTTTAACCATCCGCCAGTCCAAATGATTGGTAGTCTATTTTCTATCAATTTTAAGGCATACATCTACTTGAAAGACAGGCAGCTGTAAACGGGCAGAGGAGAGAAACATGCTAGTAATTGGAGTGGCCCAATTATGAAGAGGTGAATCAACAATCAGCCCTCAATAATAACCAGAGTGTGCTTTCTGTTGAGCAAGATTGTTTTTTTTTTGCTGTAATTACCCAACCTTGAAAGAGATTAATACACTCCGATGGGTCTCAGAGTGGGAAAGAGGAAGATGGGGAAAGAGAGAGTGGAGAAAGAAAGAGGATATGACAACCCCTGTTAAAGATATATCATGTCACGAAACTCTCCTCCTTTCATCACTGCCTGGCCCTTTCCTTCAATCCTGCTTAGGCCTCTTCACAGACCACTCTTTTTCCTTTAACCTCTTCAGTCTTCTCACATCCTTATACGTACCCTTCACATTCTCCCTTTTATTCCTGTCCTCCTACAGCTAATCATCTTTGAATCCTTTTTTATTATCCGGATTAATGTTTTCTCAGATGCCCTGTGTCATGCCCTTGCTCCCCTTTGCTGCTTTACAGTCTTTTGCTTGCAGAAGACAGTTCCTTCCTTGGCCTCGACTGTGTGGCTCTGTCAAATCAGGCAGCTGCATTATTTGTACCATTTTTGAGAAAAAAAATTCCTCAGAAGCATAAACCCAGGATTCAGTCCTGCTCTTCCTTATGCTTCACCTGTCCATCAGCGACGCTCGTAAAAGCACTTAGCTTCGTGAAGCGTCCTTGGCAGAGTCTAATTTAAGTACACAAACTTGTTTCAGCTTTCTCTTTTTAGGTGTAATCAAGAGTTGCAAGTCCAGCTGACTTGATTGTCAGTTGGCCCAAGGGCCTGTTCACAAATATACATCAACACATGACTCAGACTAACCAAACTAATACTGCAAAGCAAATGGCAGCACTTGATTGGCTGTGACTAGCTGACAAGCTTGTCTGATTATATCTTTAAGTCAAATTTTTTGTGCCTTTCACTTCAGTCGCTTCTGGCTAACTCTGTCAGAGTTCGGGTGGCTTGCCTCACAAACCAAACATTTAACACCTAACCAGACATACCCACCCCAACCCACCCACTTTTAATGCCTCCATGTTGGTGAGAGCCATGGCCAGAGGCATCGTGTTTTCTGGTTGTCCATCTGTCTGTCCATCTGTCCCATCCTCGTTAACGCGACATCTCAGGAACTCCTTGAGGGAATTTTTTCAAAATTTGGCATAAGTCAGCTTTAAAATTTAAGGATGAACTGATTAGATTTTTGTGGTCACAGGTCAAGGGCACTGTGACACATTTTTGGCCATAACTCAAGGATTCATACTCTAATTATGAAAATAAAATCACAAATGTCTAACAGGATAAACTGATGACATTTTATATCCAAAAGGTCAAAGGTCAGCTCCACTGTGACATCATAATGTTCTGCAAAAACACTCTTCTGTCTGTTATTTAATGCCATGACTCGGGGCGGAAATTCTAATTATTCTGGTGATTTCTTAGTGTGTCAAAGAGTATGCAAAAAGCAACATCTCCCTGTCCTCCCATCTAAGCTGCATCTTCTCAGCAGTCAGCACATCACACACCTGGCTAAACAGGAACACGCTGTGGATGAATCAAGATAATTGGGCTTTTAGCAAAGCTAATAGGTTTGTGTCTCTGAGCACATGCTAGAGGAAGTTTACCTCTAGTGGACTGGTTTCCCTCTCAAGGATTGGTTATGGTTTGTATTCTGTCCTGCTCGCATTATAGCATTTCTATTAAAATCCACATGGTACTTTATGTTTTACCTGCAGCGGTTTCCATTCAGTAAATTTTGAGGAAACGCATGATTTATACAATGAAGGACCATTTTCTATAATGTATGTGGCATGCTGAATCTCAGTCTTGTGTAAATAGTCTTTGTAGAATTACATGCATGCAGCCTTGTTTGGTTTTCATGGATGACGGTCCCTTTTCTATTAATACCATGCTCAGTGCTTTCCTAAGCCCTGAAGCTGTTGAAGCGCTTTTAGGGTTGCAATCTTTTTCTCTACCCCTTCCCATTTTTCTTGGCCTCTCATAGTGAAATAACCTGTGGTTGTGACCAGGGAACATATCGGTGAACAATGGTGAGGATTTATATTAAAGTAGCTTATTTAGGGAGGCTTCAAGTGAAATAACAATGTAAATTTGACTCATTCTGTGACTTTACCCATTGTTTTACTCATTTAGGTCCCTTTTAGCCCAATCCCATCACTGCTCCTGCAAATGATCTCCTTAACTTCATCCATTTTGGTGTCCTCACTCTGCAGAGAGATTTTGGCAAACATGAAATCATTACTGTTATTACTTTTTTTTTTCACACAAATTGCATTAGGCCTTGTGGAAAATTGAGCCTTAATAGCATTCTGGGGAAAACAGGATGATTGCACCTGTATTACCATTCCAGTCATCCCTCTCTTCCATCTCTCTCATCTATTGCTTACTATTGTGATTTAACAAATGGCGGCTCTATGGTGTTAAGACAGGAACAACATCATGTCAATATCCAATCATAGAAATTCATATTAAATGAATGACTGGGTTAGATACACGTCCAGTCCGTTTGAGAGGAAACAGGAATGAATGCTGAGGAAACTGCTTTTCATGCCTGGGTGAAAATGAAATGTCCCAGCTGTGTTTGAAAGAATTGTGGAGGAGGAAGTTATTCTTAAGCAAAGTGCTGAGGTTTTAAGATTCACCAGCCACTTTAGAGATTTCTTTGGCACTGCGTTTTCCCTTTTACCCTATTCCAGCATCACAGAAGTCTAGTACATCCCCCTGCCTCATCACTCTTGGTCACTTTTAAAAATTGAGATTATGTGGCTTATGGGTAGACGAAAGCTGCTTCCTTTTTAAATGAGTCAGGTAATGCCAGAGAGGTTTCTTTGATTATACATTATACCTAAAACCTTTCTTAACACATTTGTATTTGTCTGAAATCATTTGCTTCTTTTCATTCTTGGCTTCTCTATGCTCAACACACTCCCCTGTAGGTTTGAATGTGATGATGAGATAATAGGAAAGCTTTACTTAGTGTACTTTAATATTTCATCGCAGCTTTGATTATATTCTCAGGGTCATGATCATGCACAGCTTGTTTGCATTTCCTCAGTTGCCTTTTTTGGAACGGTTTCAACAGTCTGTTGTGATGCTTGAAATGGGTAAACTTTTGATAAAAAAGAAAGGCACTTTGTCTGGTCATATAGTGCCAACTCCAGCAAACTCCCTCATCTTAATTTAATAAGCCTGGACTTCTGCTGAAGACTTGGGGCAAACGCATATTGCGTGCATCCTGCAGACCATGCATAATGCAGGTGTTGTATTTAAACCTGCTGATTCAAGGTAACTAATGTCACACCACCCAAAAGTTATGCAGACCTGTTAAGAACCTGTACATCACAGGGGTGAATGATAATTTTCTACATACATATATTCAAATGGCTGTAGATTAAATGTTAGAATTCTGTCTTTTATTATATATTATTTGTAGTACTTATGGGAATTGTTGTGGAAGTTCTCTATGGAGAAAAAATGTGGATACGGTTTCTTTACATGGTAGTTTTAAGAAGAAAGTGTCAGCTATGTGCAGAAGTCCAGAAAACGAATTAAAATTAAGAATAAAGAATTAAATTGTGTCAGTGGCAACATTTTGATCAGTCGCCTCAAAGATGGAGGACACAAAGAATCCCTGGTGATTTGCATTTTTTCGCCCTTTAGGAGATGAGTGGCTAAAACTGTGCCAAAAGTGACAGTACATCACCTCAATGATGGGCAATGTATTTATGCTAATATTGCTTGTGTTTCGAATATATAGTCCGCAGTATTACACAGTGCAGCACAGCAGTAAAATAACCACTAATCTCCAAGGTCTTGGCTTCTCTTTTTTGGCCAGCATTATCTCTTTGGCTCACAATAACAGTGTTGTAGCTGTGAGGAGCAATGAACAGGTTAGTACAGCTTGATGACTCATGGTGCAGCAGTCCTCAGCCTACTGTGGTCGAATCTTCTTTTGTGTCCAAGTTTTGAGATAGCAGCTATTTATGTGCTGTTTTCAAAACAAGATTGCCCATGTTTTATAGGTATTTAGCACAGTACTACTGCTACCACTACTGTTGCTGATGATTAGGTTAATCCTCAGAAACAGCATTTAGAAACCAGAACACAATAATGGCTCAAAAATGCCTCTGTGGCACAAGCTAACGAGCAGTGTGTCAGATTATAAGTGTTGCAATCTAATGAATATGCCTCAGGCACTTTAACTTTTTTTCTACACTGTGACACCAAAGCAGAGTCATTACTTTGTAGCGGTTTAGTAAAGTACAGTGTAACATCTTAATACATTTTTTTAATCTACGAGATTTAGAGGCCATATTATTTGCTAATTCTTTAAAGATTCATTGCTAAATAATAATATCGTCAATATTTAATCACATTAAATCACAATCCAGGTAATTTAAAATCCACAAGGTACTACTGAGCTACGCTGGATAGCTTACCAGCTTTCAGATCAGTGGCTCAGGAGACCCTTTCCCTTGCTGGAAGTCATCAACACGTCCAGTGCGAGAACGTTTGGCCCCATTGCCAGCGTGTCAATACACAAGCAAGATGAAGGTTGCAGGGTTTGTTGGCAAGTGTAAGAGGACAGCAGGATCACAGCAAGGGGACATTACTGCCTGCAGGGTGTCCACAATGTGAGAGGTGACCCATGTGAGACCTCACATCTCTGGAAAAGATGGAGAGGACTGTACACTCTGTTACATACCGCAACTTCCCAGGCTTCAGTATGTGTGTCTTTGCATTTACATCTGCACGATGTGTGCAGATGTGTGTATTTGACTGCGTACCATTTTCTTTCTCTTTGTTTACTATGCCATAATGTTTGTATGCCTCTTTATGTGTGCACAAGTTTACTCCTACCTTCGTCTTTCTTCTCAGCTGTGTGTGCACAAAATTAACCACCTACCATACAAAGGCAAAGAGCTGACGGAGGCTTTTTCATATGTCTAAAAGATTACATAATGTGATTCTCAGTGCGCTGTGTACACATCCACGCACACACAAACTTGGTTGCAGATGGAGGGAGGTGCCACACGTGCACACACCATACTCTCACTGTCTCTCTCGTGCTTACTCAAACACGCTTTGAGCATGTGCAGACCGACAAATACAGACGTACACAAGCACATACTCTCCAATGACAGCCCCCCACCCCCCCTGTAGACGGTAAGCTGGACCCTCAGGTCCCTGAAGGCAGAGAGACAGAAAGACGGAGAAATAGATCAGTGGACCCAGTGATGTGTGTGTGATTTACACTTTCTTTCTCTCTGATCCTACTTTTCCCCAGTTCCAAGCTGCAAATTCAGCAGTCTGTCAGCTCCACTTTCAGTCTCTTGAATGCACATGTAAACATTCCTCCCATCTTTATCTGCTTCGTTCTCTGTCCGACACACGGCCTGTGCATTTGTGCACACACACCAGTCACCTGCGAAATGACACATGAAAACTCTTTGTGATAAGCTACAAACTTAAACACTAGACGCACGAAGACACACTCAATGAAGCGAGTCCATCTTGGCAGTCTCACCTTCTGCGTGCTAAATTATATATTAACATGAGTTGCAGGATTACACGCTGACTTTGAGAATGTCATCTGAAAAATGCATCCAGCCACAAGGACATCAGGAGAGTCTTGAACACACACTCTCAGATAAAATATTCTACTTGATGAAGCATAAAAACAGGAAGTAGGCCTTTTTGTTTAGTGCAGCATTTTGTCTGTACTTTGTATACTTGTACAGCTCTGCCATTCAGCAGTGGTCCTTACTGTCCACATTCCATTGTTTTGTTTGAGTATTTTGTTTCACTTGCATTTGTGTGCATGTTCATTGTTATGTATATGATCCTGCGTATGTGTTTATATGCGTTTCCTTGTTTGTCCTTGGCCTTGTGCTTTCCCTTCTCCAGTCATGCACGGGATTCTTGCGGGCTCTTAGCAGAGGTCCTCAGGGGCAGGTTTGCGGCTTCCTCTGGTTCATCAGTGGAGAAAAACTCAGGCAGCCCCCCCCCCCCCCACACACACACACACCCTACCCCAACACATAACCCACACCCCTTCACTCTGCTCTGGGAATGGATGGACTAGGCTACAAGAGGAGAGAGAGGGCTGAAAAGAGTGAAGAGGAGGTGAAATGCTGGCAGAGAGCATAATGTGATATGACATAGTGCAATGCATTATGGCTGATTAACACATTCTCAGCTCTGCCACGCGCAATAGAAAACAGACACCCCCAGGTCTGCCCGCCTGCCTTTCTCTGTCCCCCCTGCCTCTTATATCGCGGGGCTTCCTTTTTTTTCTGCCCCAGTTTCTCCCCCATCAATGCTGATGAAAGTGAGTGTGAAGGACATGCACTGACTGGAGTTGAGCTAGCATATTATTTGTTCTCCCTTTTTTCCTGGTTTGTCCCTCCTGGGACACTGTAAGAAGACACTTTTCCACTTGGTTTGATGAGGACTGGTTGTGGCTGACTGCTTCCTACCTCCACTAGAATGTGTGCATGGAATACAGGCAGCGAGCCTTGAATTTTAACATAGGCACATTTGACCTCAGACTGCAGACCTTTGATTAGTCAGTTGCTGCAAAGGTTATTACCTTGTGCGATGGCTGTTAATTGATGCAGTATTCTGGGTGTTTTCTTAAATGCTGTACATATTTATCTGAAACTACTTATACTTGGAATACCCTTTGTAGATGTGTCTTTTTTTCCCTCTTCATCCTGTATAAAAAGTCATCTAGTTAACATTATTGTCTTTAAATACTTCCTAAAGGTTTAAAGGATCAGTTTGACTCAAATGCAAGCATTAGTGACCTTCCTGTAACCTTGCAGCACTTTATATAGACAACCCTGCCATGATGTATTGGCCACACCATTTATGTGAACATCCATTACGGGTAGAAGTAGTGATGACATTTTCCCCCGCAGATAACTGACATTTATTTATTTTTCACAGTCATCAGGCAGATGCTGTGAAAGCATCAAGTCGGCACACTTTCACCCTGCTTCAGGTGTCCTCTCTAATCGTCCTTGTTTAATCGGGGGAAGAAAGAAAACAATCTGGGCTATAATTTGCACTAAAAATAAGGCACAAGTTATAGTCATTTACACACACTTTGACATTTTTTAGGGCACCTGCTCGGAGCCACACTTAACTCCATTTAATATGGGTCGGCAGTGAAATACCCCTCCCTTACTTTTCCCCTCCCTGCTTCCCCGCTTCCCTCGCTTTTCTCTGCTGTCTAATGAAATGCTAAATATTTGTTTCTTGAGGGCACCATTTAAATGCTCTCTCCTCTGGTTGGTGGTTCAAACCTTGCCCTATTTAATGAGTTTAATGGTTTTATTAGTATCAAGGCATTTTGATCAGACCTCTGACATTGCCTCACCGGCCCGTCATCACTGAAAAGGAATGACGTGCTAGTTGCCTCTGAGAACTCTGACCTATGAAAATATGCTTTTTATTTATTATTATGTTGCTCTTACTCCAACATCCAGAGCCTTCTTGCCTCATCTAGGTTCAGGCAGAGCAGGCCAGTGTACTCTTAGCCCGAATGGGGAGAAGAAGCTTATAGCCAGTGTGGATGCTAGCGCTTCATCAGTTCTTTATTACCTGCTCACAGACACACAGTGTTCCACACAGTGGTCTTGGTTGAGCAGCCAATTCCATTCCTAAGTGCATTTGCTTCTTTTCCTCCATTCATCTCTTAAAGGCTCCCGCCACTGCCTCTTATGCTTCTGCTTTTCTTACTTTTTTCCCTCCTGAAATGCTCAGTTGTTTCTTCCCCTCATTCAATCGCTCCTGCTCCAGTACCTACACCCCATAATCCCCATCTTTCTTTTTTCTCATCATCCTGTCTTTAATTCAACTTCTTTCTCTTTCTGGCTCCCTTATTCCCCGCTGCCTTCTTTTTCCCAATCTGAGTCCTGAATTAGGCGTCTTATTTATTATTACTCCCCTTACCTCTCATGCGCTTTAATGCTTTCTCTGTGTGAGGAGAATGCAAAGTGCATTGATTCATCGATGCGATTTTTTTTTCTTCCTTCTACTGTCCCCTTCGAAGTGCTTTTTCTAGCAAGTGCATGCAAAAATGCCTGTTGAACTGGAACTGCTCACTGGTTAACAATGGTTAGGTGTATGTTGCCTTACATTCTTGTGTAACTTGTAGTTTCCTGTAGTGTTTGTTTGTCGCATTCCATGGGGAAGATATGAGCCACATTTCTGCCAACTGCAGAGGGCCATACCTGCCAGAAAAGGTTTTATCTGTTAGACTCTTATTTTAGTGTCTTTAGTGGCCTTTCATGGATCATCACACTGTCCAACAAAATAAAATATGTTCCTGTGACCCGAGTTAACTTATAAAATGCCCCTGCACTGCAGCTTGCTGGTTTGTGGAAAGGCATTCAACATGTTTGTTAAACCTTCAAAGAATGGTGGCCCTTAATGGAAAATGGATGGGTCCTTTTTCATGGGCTGTCAACCTTGGAGTACGGTGTCATGGGGAAAGAGGAATAGACGAATATAAGGAAGCAGGTGGTAGATGTATGGTTAGACAGATTGCTGTGTATGAGGATTAACGGACTAGATCTTGTTTTTTTGTTCTATCATAGTTTAAAGATCATTGTATGCAGATTGATATATTTGATGAGAGCGTGTGTGTTGCTGTTTTCACTTTTGTATTCTTCTTTGTATGTGTGTTTGTCTTTGATTGGCCATTAGAGGTGTGGCTGGCCTATTCTGTCTTCATCAGTCAAACTAAGAAGAAGTGGAAGTGTTTATCTAAAGGGTGGGTAAGGTAGCTGAAACAACTCTTTGCCTGTCCTCCTCTGTTGCCTCTTTTACACAAACATGAGGTGATTTTTGTTTTTTGTTTGTAAAGATACAGGTTTGAGAGAATATTTGATGAATTCTTGAGCATCTCCTCGAGTAATTCAGCTCAGTCCACTTTTACCTTTTGTCAGTCTTCTGGTTGGCTAGTCTGCAGAAAACACTCTATCTAGAGAATGGGACCACTCTGCTTGTTTTGTGAGTGTGTTTTTGTGCATTTTACAGAGTCGCTCTTTTCCCCCTCTCTCTCATGCCTTAGGGAGAGACAGTTACATAAACAGGCTCTCGTCATCACTGTGCTTCCGATTCCTGTTGTTGTACCAGTCCCTCTTAGTTCCTTTCTCTCTTTTTCGGTTAGTTTCTGTCTTTTTCCCCACATTGTTTTCCCTTCCTGCTTATTTCTAATTCCTCTCTGTGTCAGCATAAGTCTAGTGAAAGCATTTTGCGTGTGTTGGGATGCAGCATTTCACTATACAATAGTTAAGATAATTGACACTTGAGACTGTTGAGTCACTGTTATATAACAATATAGAACAGCCATTCTCAACAGTGGGCCCACAGGTGGGACTCCGAGCACCAGCCAGTGGCACTGGTTAATTTTTTTTTGGTTACATTAAAACAAAAGAAATTACAATGCATAGGCTAATTTCAGTTACCAGTCAAATTTGAATATCACCATGCCAGTCACGACACATCATCAGGTATAGACAATCATGTTTTGCCACTGTTAGCTAGCTAAACTTCCTCGGATGTAGTGTCACAAAATGGATACATTTTTTAAACAAAAAAGTGATGCGGGGGACAACCCTGCGTCAGTAAACTCTCCAACGCGTGTGGTGAGGAAATATGATAATCACTACATTCAATTTTGATTCGTAATGGCAGGCAGTGATGCTAAGCTAAAAGCACAGTGTTTTGAATGTGGTGAAATCCTGTCAGAGCCAGGTTTATTTTTTCTCTTTTTTTTCTAATGGTGTTTTTACTTTGGAAAGTGGTCCTCGGAAATTATTTAACAATGTGAAGTGGTTCTTAAGTTACCCAAGTTTGAGAACCCCTGATATAGAATAATATCTCAGTCTCAACAGGAAATGGGAAATGTTTTACTTGGTGAATAAGTATCAAATTATTTGCAAATGAGTTTTCGAGTTACCAGATGTAACATGTTGAGCAATGCCTGCACTGCAAGTCATGTGGTCATTAGGCCAGGGCAGCTTCTTTTTCTCCACATCGTCAATGCAATCAAGGAATTTAACTTTGAATCCCTCTGACTCATTGCTTAAGTACTTTATTGGGGAACAAATAAAAGGACAGATAAAAACATATTCTAAATAAAAGCCTTCTGTGCTCAGTTGTGCCTTTGACACCATATTCGTTGGGTTTGTATTCTGCCACATATAGATGACAATGTCAACCGTAGTCCCACCTACAAGCATGCTGATTAGTCCAATTGTTTCTCAACCTGGGGAAGCACCTTTTCACAAGAGCAATAGCAAACCTTGGAATCACTACAAATTGTATGATGTGCGAAATGCTTCAGAGACTTCAAGGGGCTTTGATTGATAATATTACCATCCTTTTCCCCACCGTTCTGTTTTCCTCTCTTCCTTCTCCCTCCTGCTTTCCATCACTGCTCCTCGCCACTGCCAGATCCGTATTAACCTGTCTGTCACTCTCTGCTATCCCGCATCTCTTCTCTTAATCCCCTCCCTCCCTCCCTCCGTCGCTCCCTCGATTATTTTTTGCTTCTTTTTAAATAGAGAGAGCAGACGGAGTGGAAGAACAATGGAGTGGAAGGAGTGATAGGCGAGAAAAATGATCAGAGAAGGAGAAAGGGAGGGAAGAGACGAGATAACGCCACCCAGGAAAACCGTCGTCATAGCAACACTGTGGCAACCCGGGACAGAATAAGTTGTTAATTAAAAAGTTGATTAATCGCCTTTGAATTGCATACTTGTACATTGTAACATTGAGGCAGTCCTGTTTCTTAATCACTCTAGTTTATACCCGCTTTTACTTTCCTTCTTCGCTTCTTGCTACTTGAAGTTCTTCTGTAATTTCTAGTGATCAGACAGAGTGGACTCTCACAGACAATTATCTGCTTGAGATAAAAAACAAACAAACATATCTTATAGACGATTAAAGGAACAAGGGAACAGGGGGTGTGCTAAATTGCTGTGCATTCATTGTTAATTTCAGCCCACTTTTGTCCTGCATGCTGTTTAGTCAGGTGGGCGTATTTATAGAAAAAGGCATAGCTTCACCCATTCGGCATCAAGGTCATAAGAAAGACTGTTGAAGAGAGAAATCGACACAGAATAAATCTGAAAGACAAAGGCGGGGGGCGTGGGGGGGTTCATTTGGCAGCTCAAACATACAAATGGAAAAATCAGTGTAGGACAAGCAAACATAGTAATCAAACACAAATCAAGCAACCCTCTAAATAAGTGCTCATTTTCCTTCGTACAACCGTCCTTTTAGCAGCACCTCTTTGTTTCAAGGTTATCATGATACATCAGACAAAGTGTTTTTCTTGGCTAGAGCTTAATTATTTTCTCATGTCTGTCTCTTTTTTTTCTGCCTCTTTGTCTACGCCAAAGAAGATTGAGTGTCTGTATCATGTGCCCTCGCACTTGCATCTGGTCTGCTTTAATTGCCTGCTTATTCCCCAGCGTTGCTTTTGTTTTGCTCTGACGACATCTTGCTCGGCTTGATCATCTTTTAATGGCCACAGATAGACACCCTCACTGCTTCGGTTTGAAAAAAAACAAAAACGGCCCACTCGCCACAAGGCTCCATATGCTGGAGTCATTGCCTCCAGGGACAATGTGTGTGGTTTTGTGTGTGTGATCGGTGAGCAATGTCTGGTTCCTACTTGTACATCCTCCTGGTTTTCCATACCAGCTGAGGACGGCAGCACAGGTGTAGGTTTGTGTGTCACCCCAATTACATATGCACCCACATTTGCTGTTTCCATGGTAACACCATGCCCTCTTTCAGTTCACACGCACCACCAATCTCTGTCAGCTCCAACTTAGTAGTTGTTATTTAATTTTACTTGTTTGATGTTTTCAGTGTATTTCTTTTTGTATTTCATGTCTGTCTTTTATTGTGAAGCACTTTGTGATATCTGTGCTTGAAAGGACCTGTATAGATAAATGTACGTACTTGATAGGAATAGCCAGACAGACCTCTTCCCACCCCACCACCCCATCACACACATCTCATGTGGATCAATTTGTCCCAATTTGAAAACTAACAAGTTGCCACCATGATAGCCTTAGGCTATTTCCAAGCACTGAACTTGTGTGTGTGCGCGCTTCTGTGCGTCCGTGTGAGTATGTGTGGCAGCATAAGGGGTGGTCATATTAGCCGTATAAGCCGGGGTTGAGTAGCCCCGCTGCCTGCCTGCCACCTCTGTGATGGGAGAACATCTGTTGGCTGTGATATGAAGCTTGGGAGTATCTCTTTCTCTCTTCTTCTCCCTCTCTCCTTCGCTTGCTCACTCGTTTCTGTTATGAATTCCCCAGCTGCTCGGCTCCCTCCCTTCACCCAAGAAGCCCATCCCGCGCCACCTGTGCAGTTTTAATGCATAATTTATCTGCTAAGTAACCACATCAGAGAGACTCATCCCTCCACCCCTCCTGCGTTTCCTCTCTCCCCTCACGGTTTGGCTTTGGACGTGAAAGTGGACACCGATTGTCTAATATTATATATATAATAGAAGATTAGGATTGATTGGGCTCCAGTGGTGGGTACTGTATGCAAGAGTTAAACTCCACAGTCAATGTAGCCTTAGCTTTTTTTTTCCATGTGAAGATAGGTAGGTTTTCTAACTGCTTCATACACTTGATTTCAAATTTCTATTCTGTTATACACATAAAATTTGTTAGAAAAAATTGCCTCTGGAATTCTTTGTATGTTTGATGTGTCAAACCAATTGCCACCCCAAACATGATAAACTGGTGTTGTGTGATTTCAGTTTTTACAGCTTGTCAAATGTGTGCGGCTGACATGTTTTGTTACCGTGTCCACGTGTGTGCCCTTGCAGGCCCATAAGCCGTCATACTGTATTAGCCCACTGTGGCAGAGATGATGTTGCTACCACATCGTAGCTCAACCTGGATCAATTCTTCCCCCAAGGCCACCACAGTGCCTCTGTGCACATACATGTTTGTTTGCGCTTAGTTCAATCCACATGTTTTATGATGCAAGGCAACCATGCATTAAGTCTGAATATGAGGACAGCTGGGAAGCACAGACCCTGTAAATCAGTTTTCTTCCACTACCACAAACGCCTCGCTTACTTATCCCACCAAGACAAGGTCTGCGATCAGGGTTAATGTACCATCAACAGCCCCTGTTAACCTTGTAGGCGGGCCTTTTAGGGTCAGGCGGTTGCATTGGGTTTACTTCTTTTCACTTTACTTATCAAGAGTGATCGGGCCAACCCTTGACACCTGTCACTCAACTCACTGCGCAATCAAGATCAATAACGGCAACTTTTTTTTTTTCTTTCAATGTGGAGGTTGATTTGGCATTTGTTAAGAAAACTGAAGTGGCCTCTGGTCTGTTGTGTCACATACAGTCGATAGGGGAGACCCCGGTAGCCCGCCTGTCAGTCAGTGAAGCAGTGCGGCACTTTTTATCTGCTCCACGGATTTACCTGACAATCCTCTCGTCACATCAGTTATTGCCAGGGAGTCAAAATGGTTTGAAAAGCCAGACTTGAAAAATGAAATGAAGTGGAAATGGTTCTTTTCTCCACTTTGATGTATATTTCTATTGAAATAGCCGTATGAACATATGAGAATATTCCTATGCTTTTTTTTAAATCTTGTAAAGGGTGATTTTCTCACATAACATCACATTTGGTAAAAAACTGCAACACTATCGGTGTAAATACAATGATTCATCTCCATTAACCTTTCCCCTGTTTATCAAGTAAATCATCATGTAAATATTAATCATTGATGATAACAAAAGAAAAACAAGCTTCTCTACTTAAGTGGTCATTAAATTTGTCATTTGTGTGTGTCTATTAGTTGGGTTTTGTGGTTGTTGGTTGAGACCTCTAAAATGTTTGGCCCTGAATATGTTTATTGATCTGTTTTTGACTTTTGCTTTGCTGTAATGACAGACTTAAGTTAAAGTAAGGACCCATAAAGCAGAGTTCTAACTGCTTCCAACTTGTTGGAACGCGCAACCAAATCCAAAAGTACAGCTTCCAGATATTAAACTCTTAAGCTTTTGCAGGTATAGACAGAAACTCTACCCTATACTACCCATGCACCCTAAAATATGGTGACTTTTAAAAGTTAGGTATCATTATTAATGTCATATGTTGAAAAGTACATAAGGTTTGTACTTAAATATGCAGTAGATACACTTAAAAGATTATTTTAAATAAAGTTCCTTTGACTTTAAGAGGAGGCAGCGTAATCATAGAAGCTGTGATATGGCAGATTGGTCATCAGTGAAGCAATTGTCCGTCTTGTTGATCATTCCCCGCCTCTAATGGTTTAGTCAATACAGACAAGATCATCGAGCACCAGGAAATCCAGGGTCGTCCACCTTTCTGCTACGCCAACCTCTCCTACTTGTTAACGTGGCTCCAATGCAGATTTCTAATGAGCTCTTTCATATTTTTTATGCCAATCAAATTACTTTCTAGAGCATGTTGTAATATACATGATACCCTTTGTGCATAATATCAAGGAGCATAATTGCAGTTATAAGGCAGCACTTTTTGTTCTATATTGAGTAGCAGAGGGATTGGATCTACAGCAAAAAGAGTTTAGGCAGTGTTGTTTTGTTGTTTGAGTGAAGCTCACCCACCTAGCATCTATACAGGATAAAATGAATCATAAGTAAATGTGGTCCCTTTCTATTCTTATGTGTAGCTTCAAGCTTTTTGAAGTGAGCTTCTAATAAAAGGCTAAAAATGAAAATGGAGAGACTTAAAGACAAAAATGTGCCCTCCTCTATTGAATTAATTATTTCTAAAGGGGATTCATCAGGGATATAATTGGGGCTAAATTGATTTACAAAGTTCACTATATGAATAACACACTCCTATTGATTTCCATTGTTCTCAATGTGCAATCCGGTAATGAATTAACAATGAAACTTGAAACCATGAAAGTTACCATGTAAGAAGAGACACCAGTCTATATTTTCCTGCTCATATTACTGCATACTTGGGTCAGTTTTCTAACACAAGTTTGTGACGAGGCCTGAGCAACTTTGTCCACCTAGGTGGCGAGGTGCACACTTGCAGCTGTCAATATGTGAGTGCAGTATGCAAAGACAGGTTAATGAGCGATTGTGAGGACGGACTGTATTTAGAGTAGCGCTCATAATGTTCTTTTCAAGGAGCACTCTCCAAGTGTGTTAGATTAATCAGAAAATGGGTGTGATGTTCTTAATTTCATAGGAAAGTAAAAACAAAACACATTTTCGTGAATCATGGAAATCTTTTCTATAGGCTATTATACAAATGTTTCTCTTAACAGCTAGAGGTTTAAACCAAACTGAATTTAATCTAAATTTGGGCACCTGCCTGCTAACAAAGTGTATACTGTGTATTTCAGGTAGCAGTGCCGATTTTTGTATCAACAGACCATATACACAGACACTACTAGAATTGACACACTGCCACCTTTCATCAGTGTTCAAACCAGCCCTCACCCCCTCGTTCTGGCACTACGTGTGTGTTCAGTCATCCATCTGTCTGTGTATTCATGCACCTGTGCTTGTAGGTGTGAATCTACAAATGTAGCATAGTTGCTTAGTCTTTCTAGGCTGCCACGCTCTTCATCAAATTAGACATATTCAGACAAATCAACTTCAACTAATCAGCAGCCCACTTAACTCTCCAAAACAAACTATACTTACCAACTGTGAGAGAGCTACCATCTTCCATCACCGAGGTATCTGGTGTGCCGGGCTGGGAAATTAAGACTCCCCATCAGTGAATCGGTGAATTTGGCTATAACCAGATATTTCTTTTTGACAGGTAGGCATTTTGCATCCAAGTCTCACTTGTTCAAGAAACCACTTTGGCTGTTAAAAGAAAAAAATTTTTTCAGTTGTTAACAGGTGATTTCTTTATTGTAAAATTGTTGATAAAAGAAGGATCCGATGATAAAAAGGATGGACTGAATGCATGGTAAAAGAGAAGACAAAACAGATCTGTAAACTGGAAGTGGGAATAGGCCTAATTCTTATCCCACATGCATGAAAACTACCTTTTTGAAGTGGTTCTGAGAGTCACCACAATCTCAATAGAGCAATGTTGCCCCATCTTCACATTACACCACTGGACTCACTTTGGTGTAGGTGTGTTTTGACTTTCAGGAGTTGTGAAGGTCAACCTAACCTGCCATCTCTCTTGGCTTGGCCTCCATTGTTTGGGCTTGTTGTCCTTTAAGCCCGAGCTTAATGGCCTGCCACTTTTTCCTTTTTCCCATCTTTCTATCTCCGTCTACCCTTCCTCTCTCTCTCTCTCTCTCTCTCTCTCTCTCATTGTCTGTGGCAGCTTGGTGGCTTAAGCTTCTGGCTGCAGTTGCAGAGCAGCAGCAGAAGCAGCAGTCACATACCTGCATTCAAGTGGAACAAACAGGATGGTTGGCTGCTCACGGAAGGTCATCAGCCCTGGGCATAGCGCGCGTGTGTGCGCGCACATGCGTGTATCTTCACATTTATTTGTACTTTAAGAAGAAATGAAGCTCCACAGCGTAGTGTACTCAGAGATGGTGTATATCATTTTGGGGTAACCACAGCTGCTTTTCTCAAACATTTCATTGAAACATTTTCAACGTGTCTATACCTGTCTCACACTGGTCTGACAAAACAGATATGCTTCTATTTTAACCTGAAGCATATTTTTATGCTTCAAGTCTATTTTCTTCCTATTTTTTTACACATTAACTACAGTGACTGTGTGCTGGTCTTCGAGCACTGCCAAACGTGGGTAACCTATACTCAATACTAAAGCTGCTGCTGCTGCTCTGCTAACTTGATGCTCACGCTATGTCTCTTGTGTAGAGATGATGTTAGTGCTTAGTTACACAAATGCAGCTAAAGGGATATTAGAAGAAGCAGCAAGATTTCTGTCATTATGCAAGGAGGCAATGTCAAAGGTGTGAAGTTTTACATGAGGTATAACTTTTTGCAAAAATTCAGTACCGCACAGGTTGACAAGTCAATTGAAACAATAGCCCTTATGTTGACTGCAACAGCGAACAAAGAAACAGAACAGCAAACAGCAGTTTGCACTCACACCAAAAAAATCCAGACTGAGTCAGAGGCTATAGACTGTAGTCTAGTTGTGTCTTCAGCACAGATACGCCTCACAGTGAACTTTCAATGGAGAGGCAAATGTGTTTTTCAATCTGTCTTTGTACTTGTCTCTTGTCACTGTGACATCCATACTCAACACAAAGTCAGAGGTGAAGAGGATGCCTTGTGCCTGTGCTTGGTGTCCAATCACACCATAAGCCCACCCACTTACCACCAACGTAAAGGTGCCACAGTGATACCTACCAGGCTAATGAATGGTGACACTCTAATCTTTGTAATCCCTAATTGGTGCTGCAGGTTTAATTAAAAGCCAAGCAATGGCAGCTCAATTGTAATGTGGGCAGCATGTTTATTAGCAGACACTGCGTATTCCTGCATTTGTGATTGTGCATATAGTGTGTGCATATGGCTGTGTATGAGTTGCTAATAATGCACATGCCTGTCTAATGCTGTACCCAAAAAAAAAAAAATCCTGGTTGATCTCGGGGTTTACGAAGCATGGCTGCATTTTCGGTCCTCATTAACCTTGCTCGCCCTCAATCCCCAGGATTTCTACCTGCTTTCTTTCCTCTCTCCTTTTCCCCCTTCTCTCCACTATCTCTCTTCCTTTTTTTGCAGCATTTAAGGGATGAATAATTGAATCTAATTGGGTAGCATGACCCTGTCTTTTGTTAGCAGGTAGGCAGGGCAGCAGCACTCAGTTCTTCGGTCATTTGTTTCATGGGTAACAGTTGGAAGCATTTCTTCCATAGTTGTGACAATTTTTTCCCCCTCATTCACCATTTTCCTTAATGCTTGCATGCATAAGCACACAGTTCACTCATAAAACTCTTGCCACTGTATATCATCACATCAATGAGGTAAAAGGATAATCTTAGAATGCTGAAGAGCCAGCAGATTTCAGAAAAAAGCCTCGGGTATGATTAACTAAGCCTTAACATTAGCGTAGCTCTGCAGATGAGCCAAGGCAGAATGAAAAATCACAACACTAAAACTAGCTAATCTAATTAGCTCGATGATACCATGCAGCTAAATAATTAGCCAGAACCTAATTGGCTAATATCACTGTGCTGTTTGAAAATCTGTCAGCCTCTTTTTCTTCTCTTTCTCTAAGTTCTAAAAGTAAATATTTCCCAAATAGCCTGCAGAAATGAACGGTAATAAGCTCTGCTGCTGCTGCACAAGAAGTTGGAGCACTGTGAAGTTCAGTTGCACTTATTTACTTTTTAGTTTCCGCCCATCGTGGCTTCCCCATCTCCTCCTGTACCTCTTCTTTACTCCTTTTCTCCAGTGTTTTATCTGCAGGGAGTTGATTAGGTCACTTTCATCCTGACCATCCTCTGTTGCTGCATGTGCTTTATACTATTACTGTACTTGAAGCTGTATACAAACATGCTGTATTCAGTCTTGACAACCACCCACTCTTTTTTCTGCATTCCTTGTTCTCTGTAAACACACACACACACACACACACACACACACACACACACACACACACACACACCCCTACTGACATCCATGCAGTTTGATATGTGGCCCAGGGCGAAGCACTTCTCCTTAATGAGCCTCCTGCCCTCTGTTTCTCCCGGTGAGCTGAAAGAGAACTAACCTTGATGCAGCATAGAGGATGCAACCTGCTTACACACACACACACGCAAATTCATTCCTTGCTCCATATTTTTTGCCTCTCATTTAAGAACAAAAGCTAATTGTAATTACATTTTTGACACAAACTGTAATTTGGGGCTGCAACCTTTCATTATCAATTATATCAAAACATTCTTTTCTTGAGTAGTCAACTTAAATAAAATATGCCCATCATAATTTCCCACAGATTAAGTTGACATCTTCATATCATTTGTTATCTCCAACCAGTCCAAAACCAAAGGATATTCAATTTACTGTCGTATCCTCACATTTTAGAGGCTTGAACCAGCAAATATTTTTACTTGAAAAATAACACAAGCAGTTGCTGGATTATCAAAATAGTCGCAATAGTTACACCTCTGTCAATGAACTAATCTTTTAATGGATTGTTTCAGCTTTGTTTACAGAGTTTCTACCATTTTGAGTCTAAACTTACAAAATTTGGTTTCTTTTTCCCTGACACTTATTCAAGTTCTATGAGTACCATTATTACTTAAAGTCATCAGTGGATTGGTCACATAAGGTCTTTACAGTTATCTGCTCTGAACTGAAATCTGTTTTAATGTGTGTGTGCTGTGGTTGACTGTATCACACGCTAGAAGCATCATAGGTTCAGGTTTTGCCCAAGATGATGAGTAAAAACAGAATCTTTATTTGCTCAATTAATGCGTCACCATGTCTGCTAAGTCAGCATGATATTATGGTCTATTTCATTAATCTGGTTCACATTAATGCGTGACCGAATCAGCCATTAACACAAAATGTGTGATTCACTATGTCTCAAGAGGATAGGAAAAAGTATTCAAAATTATTAGCAACTGGAAAAACAAAAAGAAAATTCTTACCTTTATTAGTCTGAGTCTTCCTCTCTGACACACAATCTACTGTTATGTTTTTTTTCCACAAATCATACAAAGAATTATGAAAAGTAACCATGTTTGTATTGCAGAGGTCTGGTATTTGTTCCCATCATTGACCTGTCTCTTTCACCTCTGTGTGCGTGCAACGTAGATCTGGGCCAATTATGAGGAGAAACCAGTCGAGGAGGTTGTGCATGTATCAGAGGAGAAGGAACGAGTGGCCAACTACAGACCAGTGTACGTCACCGAAATCAGCGACAGCCTGCACTTCTACACCCAGGACGTAGAGACAGGTATGCAAACTGTATGCATTTGTCAAATGGACACACAGTTTGAGACAGAATACATGGCTAGATGAAATGTTATTGAGTAAAAGTTGAAATTACTGTGTAAACACATATTGCATCATGCTGCGGTGATGATTTATCATCTAATATATTCCTACACAAAACACCACCATCAACACTCTCCGTGCAGAGGTGTGAGCAAGGGGCTCGTTCTTTTTTAAATTCCCTTTTACTACACTGACTTTATGAGTGTCAATTATCTCTACTACTCTGACATTCACCTCATCCCTTGGTGCGGCTTCCCTCCTCCCACAAGCAGAGACAAAACAAAGGACGTCTTACTTGTTATTACCACTGAATGAAGGGAATAAATCACTCCATCCCCTCTTGTCACCAGTGACAGGTAGAGAAAAGGAGAGAAAAGTTCGGAGATGGGAAAACTAACAATCCCTGGTATTCCCGCATGGCTGCTCCTTCTGACAAGCTGTGTGTGTGTGTGTGTGTGTGTGTGTGTGTGTGTGTGTGTGTGTGTGTGTGTGTGTGTGTGTGTGTGTGTG
>JBBPCS010025546.1:0-23862 GCA_037974645.1 Hollardia meadi
CCCCCCCCCCCCCCCCCCCCCTCAGTTTGGGAGTGCAGTGGTGTTTGTTTTGATGACTGCTCTCTCTTTCCTCCTGTAGTCCCTCTCTGGTAATTGATGATGGTCCCGGTTAATAAGATTTGACTTCTCAGCGCTGAATCCCTGAATCAGAAAAATTAATCTGAAACCCATGAGTGCAGATTAGCAGAGGATAAATGCGACAGCTGTCTTTTTCCCCCAAGCGGAAAGAGACACTTATTTATCCTCTTTAAAAAAAATGTAGAATTGACGAAGCTGATTCAAGTTGAAAGGATTAGAGAGTTGAGCTTTACAGTTCATTCTTTACCTTGGAAACAGCCTCAACTCAAGGTCCACTTATTTACCTGTCCTGGGACTTTTGACCATGTCCCATGAGCTTCCTCATCGGCTGAAATTTGCTCTTTTGTCAAGGATCTGCAGATGTTAAATATTATATTATTCTGAGCACTTTTCAGGACTTCTGGTCCAGGTCAGCATGCATGGTAGCTTGCTGCCTGT
Organism: Hollardia meadi; assembly: GCA_037974645.1. NCBI lineage: Eukaryota > Metazoa > Chordata > Actinopteri > Tetraodontiformes > Triacanthodidae > Hollardia > Hollardia meadi. The sequence continues at coordinate 517 of JBBPCS010025546.1, forward strand.
GTGTGAATGGCTGTAAGTGGACTTTGAGTGGAGATTGTTCGTCTTCCTCTGTTTTCTCTTCTTGCACCTGGTTGGTCTCTCATGAAACTTGTGACACGGTTGATGAGTGTGTCACAAATGTGTGATGTGACTTCCCTCATCTGTTCCACTTGTCATTTCGTCCATGTTAATCCATGCTAGCACAACATCCTGCTTTGCCACTGATGACGACATCAATACTAAATGCATTGTCATGTATTTGCTTGACGTATTAGTATGTAGTGAGCTTTAATGTTGGCTTCTTATTTCTTTAAGTCTATATTTAAGTATATACATTATAATAAAGTTATATTGGAGTGTTTTGATTTTACCAGAAAAAAATTTACTTTTTTTTTTAGCTGATATTGTGATAGATAAGTATACTGTGATGAAATTTGGGGATTATTTTTGTGTCTGTGATATCAGAAACTGTTCTCACATGTTTTCTTTTTAGACCCAGAAACCTTCCTGTGCCTGTTTCTCTTTCTTTTCTAAAAAACATACAAACTTTTCCTTCCTTATCTCACCTCCATCACAATCTTTTTTTCTTTTCTACATCTGCCAGGTTTTTGCGCTGCTTGAAAGAGTCACAACATTAACGAGTGTGAGTCAGTTAGAGCCCACCTCCTTGAGCCTCAAAGCCATATAGCCGCAAATCCCGAGTGCTTTTTAAACACCCTGCCTAACGTAGTTGCTCTCCCGTGCTTAGCTCAGCCAAAGCTATACCTGAAACACAGCACCCTTTTCCTCTACCATTAAAGAAGTGATTCTTTGAGCAGTACGTGCCATCCTCTGACATGTTGAGATGCATTAGCAGCCTTGTGGGTTTTAAATGGGGTTCGGAGATGTCCATACTCGTCAGGCGACTCTAGTTAATGAGTTTGGTCACAGAAAGAGTGAGACAAATGGCCTTTTTCTTGTAAAGAGTGGGAGGAGAGTCACCATTTCTCAAAGACATCACTTCTCTTAATGGAACAGCTCCCTGTATTAAAAGAAAACCACTTCTGCAACTGGTCATGAAGCCATCACCTGGTGCTTACATTTATCTATGCAAAAAAAAGAGGAAATCTCCATACAAGCATTAGTTTGTGTACTGAATTTGTTCTCTGACTGTCAGATCTCAAAGCAGATCTGATGGCTGGCTTGGTTTGGCTGCATCACACCCAGGCAGAGGCATTCATGGCCATGCTACTGTAATCTGCCCGCGTCTCTGCTCCTGTCTGAGGGGGTCTGTCACTGAAGCAGAGCTGACTGGCTCACTGTTTGCACTCTGCTTCCTCTGCCAGGTGCCTGAATGGACCAAATGCAGCAGCCGAGAAAAGAGGAAGGAGAAGAAAGTGGAGAAGCCGTTCTACTCTGACTCGGAGGGCGAGTCTGGGCCGACGGAGTCAGCTGACAGTGGTAACTTTGGGGCGCTGCTGGCTGTGTGCATGCAAATCATACAAGTAGTGTCCACCACAGATGTGTTTGTGTGTGTTTGAGCATGAGATTTTCATATGCTGGTATATATTTTTAATAAAGCTCAGTTATGTCTTAAATTGTAAATAGGGTATTTGTTGTATTTGTTGGGGTTCAGCTGCAGTTTTACACAGTTTCTATACAAACAAAACTTGTTGTTTTGGTCTTTTCATTTGATTTATTAACCATAGATAATATAATATATAAAATATCACTCTATACCAAATGTATACTATGCTTAAATAGTTATCTACTAATGAAGTATTACCATTACAATAGTAGAACTAATTTAGTATTATGCTTGTGTGAGTGAAAAGACTCAAATGTGTGTCATACTATCCTAAGTGGGAAAATTAAGATTTTTGGGCAGTTTCATTTTTCCATAATCCTCCTTTCAATAGTCAGTGAAAGTTGAGTTTGCATTAGAGAAATAAGAGAAATAAAAGGCAAAGCCCTGGAGGTCAGTTTACATCTGACAAGTTGTCTAGTCTTTAAAAGATTGCTTATTAAAATCTAATATGCAGATTTTTGATGAAAATACAAGCCATCCGTGACTGAACCGAAATATTAATAACAAAATCCAAACACTGTGGAAAAATACGTATAAATCGTTAGTGCAGCTGCAACACAAAAAACACAGAAAATCTGGGACTGTCAGTGGTGCTTCTTGATCTTTTTTATTGTAACTTGTCATTAATGATACAAGGGATCATAAAAAAGTGATCTTCTTCCTTGGTGAATGTCAAAGAGCAAATAATTATTTCACAGATTTGCTTTAGATTTGACACATGTATTTCAGTGAGTTTGAGTCGTTTGAATAAGGAATTGTTGAAAATTGAATTGTCTCATTGTTCATGTGAAACCTTTTGTGTTTGCATCTGTACAGTATGTGTGTTTACGTCACAGGACATGGTGTATACTATAACATGCAGTCCTTCATGTCGCTGCTTTCTGCTTGAGATTAACTGAGCTGCTCACCCTCTCGGACCCTTTTCCCTTTCAGAGTCCGACTCTGCCAGCAGCTCGGGCAGTGGCAACGGCAGTGAGGAGAGTGGGTCGGGATCAGAGAGCGAAGAGAGTGAGGAAGGCTCTGAGTCTGAGGAAGAGGAGGAGGAGGAGGATGAAGAGGAAAAGGACAAGAAAAAGAAAAAGAAAGAAATAAAGAAACCGGTGCAAGAAAGCGAAAGGTAGCAAATGCTTCTGTTGTTGTTGTGGCCTCAGAAAAAAAGAAAAATATTTTTAATCGCTTAATACTAATTTATTCCATTTTGTGCAAAGGTATATCAAATTGTGCAGCCCAGTCCACAGATCTAGTATAGGTTGATAGTTATATTAATCTGCCTCATGCCTTATATTAATAATAATAATTTGGGGATTCTAATTGGACCTCCGAACTTTTCTTTCCATTCCAGCGAGCAGAGCAGCGAAGAAGAAGAGAGGAAACATGAGAGGAAGAGTAAACAACGTAAGAGCGACTCAGAATCTGAATCTGATGAGGAGGAGGAGGAGGAGGAGAGCGAGTCTGAAAGCAGCCAATCAGAGTCGGAAGAGTCGGAGGCGGAGGCGGAGGTCAAAAAGAAAAAGAAGGTATGGATTCAAACAATTCAAGACACCTTAAAAACACATTAACTCCTTGTTTCCACATGTTGACTAGTCCAGTGCCTGTTGATAACATGCTTGTTCAGAATGGGACGATTGCATGGCATCCAGTTTTGCTGTTGCAGCTTCCTCAAGAAGCACTCACCCAAACTACTTCACAGTTGAGCCCGACCATGTGGGGTTATCAAAAATATTTTTTATTTAGTATTTAATATTTTATTTTACTCGATTAATATAACAATTAATTTAAGCAAGATAGTGTAAATTTAAAAAAGATGTGTCACTAATATTTCAATATATTAATGCTAATAATAATAGATCCTGTTTGTCAGATGCCTGATCATGAAACTACTTCAAAAGGATTGCTGTGCCACGCAGATTCATTTAATCACTCGATGTCATAGCAACCCCTTTTCCTGAACTGAATAAACTGTTATGACATGGATTTATTTATTTAATATGCAGTTAAGATAATCACTGGCAAATGTATTTTTGCATCAGTGTGGGGTAAGGAAAATAATTTGTCGTGTGGCACACAGTGTATACAGTCTGTCCCAAATCTTGCAGCACAGGTAAAAATTTTCAACTTACACGAAGTCCAGACCAAAACAATGGAGGCAGAGTTTCGCGAATCACAGAGATTTCCATCAGAACGAAGGACCTCTGGTTGACTCGCATATGTACACAGAGCTATGTGGAAACAAGGCGTTAAATAAAATCTTAACCTGTATTCTAAACATCTCATCTTCCTCCAGGCAGCTGAATCTAAACCTCCGTCAAAGCCTGTCAAGAAAGAGAGCAAGAAAGAGAAAAAAGAAATGTCTCTGCTCGACCTCGATGATTGTGAGTATTTTCACCTCAGTACGTTTTGTGCTCTGAAAGAGAATATAAAAGTAACAACACTCAACTCAGTAAAGTAAAGTCAATGGACAAGGAGGTTTGCTATTTCTAAAAACCACAGCAACAAAGGAACTGTAAAAATATTAAATTTGAATACAGTCAGGGCTGAATCCCACTCATCTCTTTTTCCCAGTCGAGCCCGCTCCTTCTCCTCAAGTCACACCCGTCAACACTTTCCTGTCCAACAGCCTTGTGACCGACCTGGAGGGATTGTCTTTGTCGGACACTGTTCTCTCCCCGGCGGTAAGTACTTCACACGTTTCTCATTTTCCTGGTTAGTAGAAGCTGACAGCAGATCAGAATCCATTTAAGTCCAGCAACAATGTTGTGGAGAAAAGTCATGTATTAAAAATGTTCTTCATTTAGTTCTCATACCATAATCACAATTCTATCTGTCAGTGACGCCGTATTACTGACTGCACGCAAGTGAAAAAAATAATATCTCGCTATGACTCTCAGTGGCTTTGAATAAATATTGACCTAAAGGCTCAGACGGTGGTGATTTAAAAAGTTGTTTTGAACTTGTGATCCTGAAGGAAATGTCTCCATAGTTTTACAGCCATTGTTTGTAATCAATTGGTATGAAAAAATAAAGTTTTTGGGTGACTTCACCCCGCAGACAAGCAAAGTCAGTAAAAATATATTACACTCTAAACATCTGCTTTAGTCTGTATACTTCCTGACAAATAAATGCACCAACCAGCGCCACTTTGTGAATATCTAAAGAGGATATTTACTTCATGAATAGTGAAAAATGTAGCTCACATGCTAACCAACATCAACCCTTTCTGAAAACATTCGGACTTGGTGATTATTCATCTCGTCCTCTGCCTACAGACCATCTCTCCCTCCAGTGCTCTGAAGAACTACGAGCTGCTGCACCGGATCACCGGGGAGGGTCTGTCAGTGGAGTACTGCTTCAGTCGACAGCCGTTCAGCCCCGATGCAAACATGGTGGCGGTGCAGATGCAGTTCACCAACAACTGCACCTCCGACACCAAGAACCTGCACATGGAGGACGTGAAGCTCCAGTCTGGGATGAGGGTCAAAGAGTTTCCAGAGATTGGTGAGTGATGGGCTGCAATGTTACTTATACCTCACAATACGTAAAGTGTTGTGGAATAAACAATATACTGATAATCCTCCTGTTCTTAGAGCCTTATCAGTAGTGGGGATAAAAATGTTTAATCTCAGATCAAAGAGTTGCTGCCTGACGAGGCGTTTCTGTTCTTGTGTGTTGACAGAGCTGCTGCCTGCAGGTGAGACGGCCACAGCTGTGATGGGCATCGATTTCTGTGACTCAACACAAGCAGCAAACTTCCAGCTCTGGTGAGATGGATTCTGTCTTTTAGCATTTCAACACCCTGCCGTCCTATCATAGAAGCACTGAGTGGAAACTGACACAGAACTGATGACGTAATGAATCATTTCTCATAAATCTGCTTGGTTTGGAAATCACACTCACTTTGTTGGGCTTTGTTAGCTTTGCATGTATCTGCGGGCCAGATTTGTGCTCTGTGTACAGCACAGAACAAATAAAACAATATTAATCCAAGTTCAAAAATGTCCCTGTCCTTTTGGAAAAACCGGGTTATTTTTTCATGTTTATATCCATTTTCAGTACTCACACCAAGAAATTCTTCGTCTCGATTCAGCCGCCGGTCGGGGAGCTGATGAGGCCCGTCTTTCTGACAGAGAACGAGTTTAAAAAGGAGCAAGGTGAGTTTTAAAAGGAATTAAATAATCGAATTGCAAAATATAGACTATATAAACACCAAGACTTTTCTGACATCATATTAAATCAAGTCTATAAAAATGGGAAAGGAGATGTACAAGTGATTTCTCATATTTCCTTTCTTACTAATTCTCATTATCAATTATCAATATTGGCTCTGAAAACTTCTTTGGAGCATTGTTTGTAAAAGTGCTTATCAAGTATATGATAAGTGTACTGTGTGTAGGTATATTTCCGAGATGGGTCATACTGGCAATGCATGAATAAAACGTGGACTGCGTAAGACTGTGATTGTGGGTGCTGGGACAGATTCTAAGTGTTTACTAACTGTATTGGCCACTTTAGATACACCAAAATCTAACCAGTGTTTGGTAGAGCAGCTCCAGACAACAGTTACCAGCATGTTTCTGTTGTTTGGTGTTCAATTCCCATCATGACCAACACTGAGCGAGTTTTGAGCTCTAACAAACCCCTAGCGGCTCTTTCACCATGTGTCATATCCACCGTTCCTCCCTCTTCGTACTGTCCACAATAGAGAAGCTATTACAGAATCTAGGTAAGTTGGCTTTGATAGATTTGTTTTTCTCAGTCATCTGTGTGCCCACCTGCCTTATAGCCACCCTCACCCAGACCCCCCCCCCCACTCCCCTCCTCTAACTCCTTCCTGCTGACTCCCCCTCCTGCCTTGGTAAGCAACACTGCACTGCCTTTCCAGGTCTGTAGCTGCAGCCAGACTCACCTGTACTTACCTGCATCCTATAAAGGCCGCTCACACTCTGCTACACCAGGAATGACTGGAAATGCTCATCCACTGATCCCGATTCACTTTCAAGCACCATAGTAACAACACCAGGCTCGGAGCAGCACTCCATCACCTGCACCATCGCACATATTTCTGTTACCTGAGCTCTCAAACTGCTGATATCCACTAACCATGTTGGCAACGTCACAGTGCATTTTGTTTCGTCTGAATGGTCTGTTGTACATTCGAACCTGATAAGCACTGATAGCTTTTGTGATTGGCAGGTCAAAAGACATCTCGATTTGGAAGAGTCTTTGTTTCAATTACTGTATTTCAACATACAACATACAATCATTTTCATCAGCGATTAATTTGTTGACTTTTCATGCCTCCCTGCCAGCGTTAGCCGAGGCCAGAGTCATTATGTTTTCGGGTTATCCGTCCCATTCTTGTGAGGGCGATATCTCAGGATATCAAGGATGATCTGATTAGATTTTGGTGGTCAGAGGTCAAAGGGTCAAGGTCACTGTGACCTATTAAACAAATCTTTAGTCATAAAAATTTGAATTCCAATTGCCAATTGTGACAAAGTTTCACACAAACCGTGCTGATTGTATAGATCTTCTGTGCTGCCGGGTTGAACGTGTGTGTGAGTCTTTAGAGCTTCATTGCAGCAACATTAATATTTGAAGTATTGTAGTCCAACACAAGCTTCAGGTGATTGTTGTTGAACCATGTGACCAAGCTCTCTATCGGTCACTACATATATTATCTGAGTCTGGACAGACATGGATGGAAACTGCAACTTCACTGGTGCGCGGAGGCATACAACGACAATTAAACTAATTCTAGTTTCATTGCCTGATTTAGTCCAGTGTTTACAGTCTTTTCTGCTCAAAGCTTTGTCTACTTGTTACTAATCACAGGTTGCAAAACTAAAAAAAAACTTAAAATCTTAATGTCAATTAATGTTGGATTACCAGTTATGGAATGTAAATAAGTAAATCTGTACATAAGTACAATTTTGAGGTACTCATGGTTTACCTGATTATTTCAATTTTCTGCTAATTTATACTTCCATTCCACTACATTTTGGAGGCAAATGTTGTACTTTTTTATTTATTTTACAACCTTAGTTACTAGTTACTATGTAGATTAAGATTATTCAGTGTTGACGTGTGACCAGTCAGTGTTATGGATAGGATGTTGAGTGATACAGACAGAGGATGCTGAATCAGAGTCAAAGTAGCGCAATCAGATGTTCCTTATTCAAATCAAGGGCCTATAAAGGTACAGAGTTTCTGCATGCTATACACATTGACCTCGTTCAACCAAAGATTCAAACTGTTTTCTTTCAATACTTTCTCAAGGGCCTAAATATGGAAAATTCTACAGTAATTCACTAGCAAAAAGCCACGATTTAAGCCAGAAAATCATTAATCATTTCACAACCCTCCAGGCTAGGAACCACTGGTTTCTTCTATATATATATATAAAATTTGAGAAAATGGTGATAATTGACCATCACAATTTCCTAAAATGATGTCTTGAGATAGTATGTGTGACAATACCGTCCAGCTAGCCTGGATAATGCCGTCCCACACTTCCTTGTGGCAGCAGCAATTAAAACGACCATGGCAGACAGCATCAATAACATCCTCCGTCTTATAAGTACATAGCCTTGTGTAACTGCAGTCAGATTGTCTTAGGTCCTTATAAATTCAACTTCACGTCTTTTTTTTCTCACTTTCCTTGACCTCATGACACATCAAGATCAAGAAGTGACTATTCAACTGCAGTCTTAGTATGTGGCAGGAAACAACAGAACAGACAAGAGAAAGTCTTAACTAGGAGCAGGCAGGAGTTTAAGTGACACATTATTGTATATGTGATAAAGACGTGTGGAAAAACATCTCAATGTCTTTTGACCTGCACATCTCCAAAAATCAATGCTTAGCAGGAGGCATTCACTTTGAAATAAGTGTCAATTCTTAGAGAAAAACTATTTTGGTGTAAAATTTCTTAATTTCAAAGCACATTGAAAATTCATGAGGCATTAAACTCGGCTTGTAGTGCACACATTTGCCTCTTATATTGCTTTGAACTGACCACAAGGACTGAACCACTCCTCTACAGTGTTCAGGGGGAAGCATCAGTGCATTCCACTTAAAGTTTCAGTAGCTTTTGTAATTATTGATGTATTGAATATTCCATCAATCTCCCAGAGGATTGTAGGACATGTGTTCGCCATATTTACAGTATCTGTATATACTATATGTATGTAGCTGGTAGATATTCTCAAAAATAACTTATTTTATTTGACTTCATCTATAAAACAGCACACTTTTACTGTACAAGCAGCACTCTGTTGTTGTATTATTAATAACTGCTTTGCATTTTATGTTTCTAAGAGAGAGAAAATAATGAGCAGCAATCTTTAGACATTTCCAGTTTGACCAGTGCTCTGCTCACTCCTCCACAGGTCAGCTGATGGGTATGAACGAGATCACGGAGAAGCTAACCCTGGACGCAAAGTGCCGGAACGAACACGCCATCGTACAGAGGGTGACCACCGCTGCCAACCTCAGCAGAGTCCCCTGTGGTTCAGATAAAGAGTGCAGGTGAGGTGCAAATAAATATCTGCAGCCAGTGAGGGCAGAAATTTACAGTACTTGCTTTTAACTACGCGTATGCGTGATGCCTTGCGTGTCCTGCTTGCGTCGGTTTTGCACGTCGTCATAAATTAACGCTACGCATGCGCAAGATGCAATAGGCACATGACCGGTCGGGGCAGTGTAGGGCCAGTACGTGGAAAAGTTAGTAGGCACGTCAAAAAAAACCGGCAGAAGCAGGTTTGGTCAGGTAGAAATTTGGATCTTTATTTAGATTCATTAAGTTGATTGTGTATTGATTTTTGACTTTACAGCATCATGCAAAGATGTTTAAAAGACGAGTTATTTATTGTGCGGAACTGTAAACTTGTCGGACTGTTCTCCATGTTGTTTTTTATTTGAACCAAAAACCTGCTGATTGACGCGTGTGTATCCCTCCTTTACTTCTGTGGCTTTGTCTTTACTTTCAATCTGTGCTGCTTTGACCTCAGTCCTGCTGTTCCTCCTCCTCCTCATCCTGTCCACAGGTTCGCGGGCAGGACGGTGACCAGCGGGAGCTTGGTGTTGGTCACTGTGGCGACCAAAGAGGAAGGATCCGCCCAGCTGACAGTCAACTGTGAGAAAATGGTGATCGGCACCATGCTGGTGAAGGACGTCCTGCTGGCTTTGACGCAGTGACGTGTGCTCGGACCCCCTTCACACCAACACACCTCTCACATATTGCCAGAGACTCGTCACACGTGTAGCATCTCCTCAGTTCTCCTGTAAGCAGCAAGGAAGTTTTGTGAATGTAAAATTCCAGTTTTATTTTTTTGTTTAAGAGCCCTCTATACTTTTAAAAAATACTGCTATAACCACTGAATGCCACAGCTGTATGTGATATTTTTGACAATCAGACATGACTGATGTTGAACCTCTCCCTTTTTAAAGTCTCTCACGTCATTTCCAAAAATTCTTATTTTTCAATGTATTTTCCTTCCTGCGGGACTTGGATTTATTAGACCACAATTTCTGAGTTAACAAAAAAAACAGATGTGTTCAATCTGTAAAATGTTCTTTGCACAAGGTCCACTTAATGTTTTCAAAGCTACATTTCTCAGCAGATGGAGTTAATGAACTGAATGAATGCATGGTAAGTTTATTTGTAGAGCACCGTTCAACAGTAAGGTGATTAAAAGTGCAACATATGACACAAAAAGTCATTAAGACTATAAAAAAACATAAATAGGAGTAAAATAAAATAGAAAAAGCCGAAACAGATGAACCAGGGTCATTGAAATAACAGTGCAAGATATGAATGAACAGCACAAATCTAATTTAACAAAAAGCAAAGGCTAAGAGAAAAGTTTTAATCCTTGAAGTAAAAGAACTGAGATAATGGGATGCATAAAAACTGAATGTTGTTTATTTTTGGCTCTGACGGCAATAAGAAGAAGTCTGGATGGTTCATTATGTAGCAGCCGATCATAGATGAACGCTGAAAACATAAACATCAGTAGTCTGTGATGAGGTCGAAGTCAGTGATGACCAGAAAAAGATAGAGGCCATGCCTTCCTCCTGACTCATAAATATGACCATGTGTGATGTGACGTGACCTTACTTACATACTGAGGAAGGCTATGAGATGCGAATGTTTTGAAAACAAGTTAATGAACCTTGTGATGAACCTTGAATATTAGAGGTCTTTCTCGGACGCTTGTCTGAGAGAATAAATTGAAAAATTATCACACTTTACCCATAAAATTTTAATTTTTTTCTTAAGAAAATAATTTCAATTTTTAGATTGTAGATGTAGATAATAAAAGTAATAGATTCTATACTGTAAGTATAAATTCCCAACAAAAACACAGACTGTAAGATCAAACAATTCTTTAATGTAGCATGAATGCTCAACTGAGACAATAATGACCTATAACTGAATTACCATTATAGTGAAATACAATTTTGGAACAAAAAATGTTGTTTATAAATAACACGAGCGGGAATAAAGAAAGATTTTCATCTCAAATTCTGTGATTTTAGCATTTTCCTAGCTGTCATAGTGCACATGTTCATTGAGTGGGGCATTTCAAAACAACTGAGTATGTATAAATGTTATGTATTGCAATATGTAATACAGTACTATTATAAGTAAGGTGTGGTGTGTGTGTGTTGACACTGAATTTTGACCTGGCAAACGTTAATTTTCAATTTAACTCAAAATAACACTTGATTTGAAATCACCATGGAGCACATTATAATCCTCTGGACAATAAGTAACAGTCACCAAATTCTTCCTCGAGTTAAACTAACTATGTTCCAAATATATATATATATTAACTTATTTGCTTTCTTGCCAAGAGATGAGAAGACTAACACCACTGTCATGTCCCGTAAGCTAACGTCAGGAGAGGGTTAGCTAAGCTTACAACAGCTAGCCTGGTTCAGTCCAAAGGTAACAAAATAATATGCAAATTATTTCCTTGATATACTGATTCATCATGGCTCCATAAAATGTCAGAAAATATTAATTTCAATCAGTTTCTTCTCTAAAACTTAAAGACTTTCAGTTTAATACTATAGAAATTTAAGAAAACCAGCAAACACCACTGTCATGTCCGTACTCTAAGCTAACGTCAGGAGGGTTAGCTAAGCTTAGAACAGCTAGCCTGGTTCTGTCCAAAATAAAAACAATCTTTACACTTTACACAATTTTTGTACAAATTAAACAAAGAAGATAAAATATGTTAATTGGTGAGCTTTAAAGGTGCTGGTGCGTAAATTTAGTTACCCTAATTTTGGACAGAACCCTAGGTGTTAACCTAACAGGGTGCTTACTTTAGTTATCGATCTCATCTAATATTCAACAAGACTGCAAAGAAGCGCATTTCCAAAAAGTGTTGAGCTATTCATTTAGTATTAAAATGTAGCCTTCATGCTAACACACCTACTGTAAAAATGCTCCTGGCTAATATTTATTGGTAAACAAACTTCACTAAAATATGAGTTCCCATAGACTCTATTTAAAGGTAGAATTTAATTTATGAAATATCTATACATTAAAATTGAAATAGTGCTTATGATAATGTCAAACATTTTCAAGTTGAGTGTTACCCTTTTGTTTATTATATTTTGATTTCAGGTCAGAGGTCATGTGGCTTCTCTTTTGTTATGGACTCTCTTGTGTCCGGTGGCTGCTGACATTTTTTATTTTGGCATTTTTTATACCTGTTGCATTGTTTACCATTGAACCACTCACACCTGAAATGTCCAGTCATGATGAAGAATGTAAAGAGTATGAAATTCTACTTATATTGTAAAAAATCTAGTGAAGAAGAGAAAAAGAGAGTTTTCACAGAAACAGTTGGATAAAATTATTCTCCAAATCATAATTCATGTCGGGCAGTTTGTTTTATCTACATCAGCTTTCAAATATCAATAAGTATGGCTTATCATACTCTGTGTGTGTGGTTGTGAAGTGTTATCTTGAAGTATTACAAGTTTATTTATTGTACAAATAAAAAAAAATACAGATACATTGTCATGTGTCTTCTATCTCATGGCCTAACAAATAATGAAAAACCACTGGAGAGCACAACACTGTACTGTTCAATCTCAAACTGACACCTGGAATCATTGAAGAAACTAAATAAACAGTTAAAGCTTCATTGTACTGTACTTCAGTACAATTTTGAATAACTTTGTATATTTATATAACTGTATTTCCATTTTTTATTCTTCAACTTCACGACCAAGATTGTACTTATTTTACTTTACTTCATGTATTTGACAGCTGTAGTTACTGTTTAGGTTTTAAGTGAACAAAACATATAAGAAGCTTATAAAATACAATGTATTGCCAAAGATTACACCTGTGATTTGTAACATAAAGAAGTTCCAACTAGCTCCACCTCAACCAACAGCAACTTAATATATAATGTAATATACTGTATAATAATCAATCAGTCAAGGGATATATTTTACTTTTATATACAAGTACTTTTAGTACGTTTTGATTTGGGCTTTAACTTAGTTTAGTATTTTTTAAACTGTTATATTGGTAGTGTTTCTCAAATAAGCAAACTGAATACTTCTTCCACCACTGGTCTTCAGTAAAAGTAATGATCTTTTTTTTTTTTTTTTTATTTACAACAACTATCATCTAAAATTAATAAGTTTTGGTCTTCAACAGGAATGCTGAACTAGTGTGGTCAAGTATGTGCAGGAAATCGATTGACTATGAACAGAATGATACATTTTCGCAGTGAAAATGATCCTGAGTTGCATAGAAGTAGACAAGATTCGGAATTTTTTAGCAAAACAGAAGCGGTAGGGAATATGTGAAATGTGTTTTCTTCAGACATTACAGACATAACTTTAACAAATATCACCCCAAAACTCTTGAGTAACCACATAATCAGACCTGTTGTGTAAAAATTCTAAAACATCCAAGATCCTTTTGAGTCTCAAGGTGAGAGAACCAAGGACATTTTTATAACTGAGGCCACATCAGCCTCTAATCCAATCCCTGATTATACTCCAGAAGCTCAAGATCATGTTCAACTCTACTTTTTTGACTTTGAAGATAAGATTTTTTAAAAGTGTCCTTGGCGTTCATACCCTGACACATCTGGGAAGGATTTTAATCCTCACAAGCTCACAATATATACACTGTTGTAAAAAGGCTTTTTTTTTTTTACTCTTTCCCGAATAATAATTCTTGGCATGTGGAGAGAGCCCTCTGTCTTTTTCTTCTTATTGACATTTTAAATAAGGCAACATAATAAGGCACAGAGACGACAGAAGGCACAGGATTTAAAAATCCTCTGGGAGCAGAGACAGGAGATATAAAGGCATCATTACTCTAGGGTGCTTCCATATCGACATTAAGAGTACATTGTTAAGAATTTCTTCCTTTAAAACGTGATTTAGGGTCTGAACCATCAGGTGAGCTCAGTCTGCCTGGTTTGTGGAAGCAGAAGAGCCACCAGTCCTCCGGCCAGCAGCAGAGCTGACACCAGCAGGATCGGTACAGCACAGTTTGTGTCCACCAACTTTCCAAAGGTAATGTTACCCATGATCGCTGCCACTCGGCCCACTCCTGTGAAGAAACCAAGAGCGGAGGACCTGAAATAAATAAATAAAGGAGAAACACCACAACATGAAGAGACCTGTGGATGAATTTACTGCAAACAGAGCATATCCTCAAACTTTCCCCCAAACTGTGAAGACTCTGATTTATTTTGAGAGTTTTTGACCACCAACACCTTCAACCTGTACCCGCTTATTTAATGTTGAATGTCTACTATCTATAATGTTTCTATCCTGTTTTTCATTCTGTACAGAAACACAGCAAATTTTGAAGCGAAGAAAATAAATAATCCATTATTTATTGTGTAAATAATCCAGCGCAGATTTTTGGCCTTGTGGATCCTTTGTTTATCAGTTCATCTGGTTGCCTTTTCACTGTTCATTAAGGGTAATTGTTCTTTTTGTACGCTTTTATATAGTTATGGTTACAGGCTTTCTTTCCACCTCCCACCACTTGTACGTTGAGTGTAATCTGTAGTTCATGTGAGTCCCTCCATGTGAACCTGTTGGCCCTACAAACGATTATAGAGAGACTAAGAGAGTGACCTACCACACAAAGGTGAAACGGCAGAGGGAAGTTCAAAGTTCTGCTGAAGGCATTCACATTCAATTGAAACCATCAAACCTTATCTACCTAAAGGATACTTTAATTCATGTTTTAGGTAGCTAGCTTTAGCAGGATAGCTAGTAAGCTAATAATTAGGTTACATGGATTTAGGTCACTCAGCAGATTGAAGAAAAAGCTCCTTAAAATATACCGTAGCTGTGTCGGGTAGAGCTCTGTTCCCACCACGTCCAGGGAGTTCCAGGTGATCACTGACACTCCGCCGAAGACACAGGACAGGACCAGACTCTGGACTTTGGTCTGGACCACATAGATGAGGAAGACGCTCAGACTGGACAACACCAGGCTGCAGGCTGGAGACACAACAAAGAGGTGTGACATCATTCACGGATTCAAGGTGTGAAAGTGTCCTCCTAGCCCTGCCTTTCCCGACTCCTGCTTCATTCTCCTCACCTGGCTGCTCAGCTATGCCATAAGACATGAGGTGACATTTGCAACCAGTACAGATTATTTAATATTATTTTAATTGCATGTCTGGAGAAAATCAGCCTGGAAATAAAGAACTTACATAGACATAGACATAGACATAAGAACAAAGATATCAACAGCTTGTGTGCATGTGTGGTAAAGAAGTGCATAAATGTTGATTCATTTTCGAAGTAAAACAAATCCCAGCTTCTATTGAGCTTGAGGAGACATAAGAGAATGAATCACAACATGTATTAAATTAAACTTTATAGACATTAGACTCACAGAGTAGAGCTTTTCCTCCTGTGCTGTCCATCACAAGAATGGTGAAGATGTTTCCGGGTAAGTTTGATAGAGCGATGAAGAAGCCCTCCATATACACTGTCAGGTGAGGAACGGATACAGGAAGTGAGGACAGTAAGAAGAATCAGTGATTGTCTACATTGGCTTAATCTGTATTCTGCGTCACGCACATGGGAGGAGTTAGCCTTGAAGTCTTTTTTCCAGAAAGGCTATGACAACACGTGTTAAACGTTGCGAAAGGGGGAATTTTTAACCCAAACCATGATGTTTTCCTACATGTCATGAAGTATTTGTGTTGCCTAAACCCAAGCAAGTAGCTTTGTTGCCTAAAGCTAACCATTTAGTTTTGTTGGCTAACCCTAACCAAGTATTTGTTGTGCCTAAAGCTAACCAGACTGTGACTGAACAAATAAAATGATTACTGGAAAGAAAAAAAGAAAAATAGAATAAAAACCCCAGTCGCCTGGGTGGAAGCCCTGTATAAGACCCATTAAACCCAACGGACACTAGCTGCATGTGATTTGTGACATTTTATAAAAGAAAGAAAAGCTCAACTTAAACCCAAGTAAGAATGCATTAATTAATTTATGATCTGTATATTCTAATTGTATTCTTGCCTGTAGACAAGGTGAGTCTCTCAGCTGTTAATTAGAATTATTTAAATGGAAGTGTACCTTCTGAACACTGTTGCTATTTATCGTTATCTGTTTGCTGCATGGTGTTGTTAACATCAGCTCTAAAATTACTGGCAAAAGACAAGGATTCCTAATGGGCTTAGGTCCAGTTCTGTGTTTCCTGACTGGAGGAAGATGAATGGGAAAAAAAACTGCATGAATTCTCTCAGATACACACCAGCTGTCTTGACTGGGTAGCAGCTTTGGTTGTGGAGTAGAGATGGGAGGGACACATTGGTACAAGGTGAGCCGCCGTCCTCAATTTTCTCAAACAGTTCCGGGAACCACATCCACAGTCCGTAGTACCTGAACATATTAATAGAGTTTCAAGTATTTGGATTTCAGTGAGGGCTGCACCTGACTTACAGTATATGCTCTACACTGAGACTGCATTAGTTTGGTATAAAACACCACAGCTGGTGAAGATAAACATCTTTTAAAGCTGTTTTACAGTTAAGTAACATGGTTTCTGGTTGTTAAAGATAAAATATTTGCAACGGTTACCTTCCGCTGCCTGCTGCAGACTTATCACATCAGCAGTGTTGAAACAGACATGACAAATATAAACCCTGAGGGGTGTACAGAGAGGTGTGTTGAGTCTAAAGCCAGGGTTTTCAGTGTCACGGAGGTGGCTCTCTTTTAGAATAAAGTCTGCAGTAGATGTCATTAAGGTGGGGTTTCTCACCCAAAGGAGATGCAGTAGAAGATGGTGAGCAGAACGATGCTCCTGGATTTGAGTGGACCTTTAAACAGCTGATTTATGGGTAACACGCCCTGCAAGTCAAACCAAAGAAATTCTGGATTATTACATTGGCATATAAAAAAGAAATAATTAATCGGCATAAGGGGCTTAAGGTGCTTTATGCCAGCTTTATTAGCCCTCGTCACCACTCCTCAAGTCCAGTTTTATGCTTACACATGTTGCATATTCCTCAATCAACCTGTCAATTCAACCACACAGTAAACCTCGATAGAGCTGAAATAGTGAGACGATTAATCGGTTAGTCAATTGACAGAAAATAATGAGCAACCATTTTTATTAGATTCATTTTTTTCTTTCTGGCCATTTTTCAAGCAAAGAAAAGCCAGAAATAAAATCACCAGTTCCACCAGCATCTCAAATGTGATGATTTGCTGCTTTTCTCTGTTTTATATAATAGCAATCTGAATATTATCTAAATATTTGGTATTTTGGGGAAAAAAACAACATTTGTAGACTTAGATTTGAAACTGTAATGGGCATATTTTACCACTTAATGACATTTTACAGATAAAAGCCATTAATTGATGGAACTAATAGATAGTTGAGGCTTTAAACCAAGGTTGAGGGAGTATTACATCAGTGACAAACTACACACTAAATAGGGAGAATGTATCACTAGGCTCCTATAGCAGGTTACTACTAGGACACATACTGAACAGTGATGGACCCTTTGAGTCTATTGAGGTGGAGAAGAAAGGCAACTTACTTCAATAAATCCAGCAGAATTTTTTCACTTTTCCACTATGTGGATGTCCAGTCATGGCTTTAGGACATTTACCTTTTTCAAAATACGGACAAGACTCCCCACGCATGAGCCCCGGGTTCTGGTCTCCTCTGGTACCCTGCTTTGCTTGGAGCTCTTACACAAACCAAATTCCTTTTAAAAGAGTTCAAGATGAGTGTCATTACACTTATAGTAGACTATCGTATTGTAGAATTAAGGAAGGAAATGTTTAGAGAACTTGAACAAACCACATACAAATAATTTACACTTTCATTACAAATATCACTTCCCTTATTCTTTCACCTTTTTTTTTTTTTTTTTACTTTTTCTATATCTCCATTTTCATGCAGTTTGTTGGTTGTCTTGTGTTTCTTGGGTCCAATATTATTTTAATGGTTGTTTTATTATTTGTCATTTACGTCTCTATCATATGCTACATCTTTGCACACATTATGTTCAAGTATCAAATGATTGTAATGAGTTGTAGCGGCATGAAGGAACATTATTTAGTTCATACCGGGAATTCTTTTCCTTTTCCCCACATGTTCAGCTTAAACATCATTTGGAAGACGTGGATCGCCTCTTTCTCCCGGCCAGCCTGACAAAGATGGCAAAAATGTCAAAGCAAGCTCAGAAGAAAAAAGCAGCTTGCAAACATAAGCACTAGTCTGGCCTTTAAATACCTCCATGAGGAACTTGGGGCTTTCAGGCATGAACAGCCTGAAGATAAGGGCCGACGTGAGGCTGGGAACAGAGCAGAGCACCACAAACAATCTCCAGCTCTGAAAGTCCAGAGATCCCAGAGAAAAATGTGCCCAGGTTCTTGGAATCACCAACCAGGCCAGACCTGCAGACGGAAACAGAGTTACTCACTACTAAACACATGTAGCGATACCAGTAATGGCAGCACTATGAAAACATGCTTTTATTTTATCCTGCTGATACACTGATATCGTTTTATTTCCTGTATCTTCCCACCTGCAGCCAGGATGTTTCCTGCCATCCAGAAGGTGGCCAGAGAGCTGATCATTGCACCTCTCCTCAGACGGGGCATGAACTCTGAGAAGTAGGAGAAGATAACAGGGATTGACCCGCCGACCCTGCAGAGGGACAGAAAACAGATTTTATTCTATAAGGTATCACTGGTGCGTTTAATGAGGGCACTAAGTGATTTCTATGATTTTCTCTCCCAAAATGTTCCTAATGAAGCAACACTGAGGTGTCGTAAGGATAAAAACTTTGACCTGTTGGTTGCCGTATGATCGCGCCAAGCACCGAAACATACTTCATTCAATGTGTGGCTGTCAGCTAAATGAAAACATGTACCTAAAGCATGTAAAAATATGCAAACCTCACCCGATTCCGCTGATGAACCTCAGCAGCATGAAGAGCCAGAACCACGGAGCCATGCTGGCCAGACCTCCAAACAGCCCGTTGACAGTCAGAGACACAACCAAGACCCTGCGGCGCCCCCTCTGGTCAGCCAAGTATCCCCACATGTAGCCGCCCACCATCATTCCTGGAGATCAGGAAATGACTTTAACAACAATAATACACTCATTTGTTTTCAAAAGAAGGTGCCGAACTGTCCTTTCTCTTCTTTTTTGAAATGTCGTGAGACGGTCAAAGCAGTAAACATTATAAATGCATGTTAGCACTGAGAGCATGTTAGCTTGCCAACATTAGCATTAAGCTCTAATTATTGTTCTGCCTATTTTATTTTGTGTTAATCTACCAAGTATATTAGAAAGTTCTGGCTCATTTAAATTTTCGTTCAAATTCTGGTAGTATTTTAAAAATCTAGTTTCAGCCTGTCTACACTGTACCATCATGCTCTGTTAAGTTCAAAGCTTTTCATCATCAGTCCAGGAGAAAAACAAAAATCAACTTACATTTTCCCTTTGTGTTAATTTTTTTTTTTTACACATAGTTTTGACCCTTCCTTGTTGCAACATCAAATTGTGTGTTTAGTGTCTAAGTTTTTAATGCTATTAAAACAAACTTGTTTACATTTAGTGTGGTTAATTCAACATTTTAAGTGGGTATGAGAGATATGCCACTGTCCACTGGCGACGTGGTGTTGCTCTGGGCGTTTAACTGTGTTATTATGTTATTATGTTGTTGTCATCACAACTGTATCTGCTCAGTCGGGCTGCAAATAACGATTAATTTGATTATCGATTAATCTGTCTGCCATTCGTACTTTAACAAAGCCTACGGTGATGTCTTCAATTTGCTTGTTTTGTTCAATGAACACTCCAAAACAAAGATATTGAATTTACTATATGACAAAGAATACAGACAGAACATTATATTCATACATGAACATATTATACATTGATAATATGTTAGAATGTAGAGAGAATGTTTAGCATTTATGTTTCAAAAATTACAGAAACCACGATCAGCCAAAGATCTGATATGGCAACTGATTGGGCAAATGATTGTGATTCACCGAGGAAAATGCTGGCAGTCAGCAGGCCCATGTCTGAAGAGCTCAGCAGCAGATCGCAGCGTGCTGTTGGCAGGAGAAAAGACACACAGAGAATCTCCACGGCATCGCTGGCATTGGCCCAACCACACACAACCAACAGCAGCCAATGGAACAAACCAAAACCTGAGAGCAAAAGCAGAATAAAGTGTGAATAAACAAAGAGAGCCGTTATCCGTTACAGAATCATCTAATGTGTTTGTAGGCGTATTTTGGATGTACTCCAGCTGCCCTGCCCATTATGGTCAACAGACACAGTCAGGATGTATACAATAATAATAATAAAATAATAAATTCACAATAATGTACTCAAATATGTTGCTATGTCATCTTTGTATCTGCATTGCTACTGGCAGGTCAAAACAGTTTCTATAAAGTTTAGTTTTAAGACATTATGGAGAAATATACAGTTTTTTAGCTTGTGGAAGATTCATTTTGAGTTTTATAAGCCCCTGTGTTAAATGTTCCGTTTAATCTTTCAGTTTAATACAAAATATCTTATTGCTCAACTCTGGGTCTTCAAGATTCGTTTCCCCACAAAACAAAACTACAGACAGAAACAACAACACCATCAAACTTACCTGCTTCCTCTACTGCTTCCTCATATGTTAATCTTTTCTGTGAACCTCCACCAGCATCACGTTTCATGTTTGATGTCCTTCTGTCGAAAATTATTTCACCTAAAAAAGCACAAACAGGTCAAGTGAAACAGAGGTTCAAGGGGTTTTTAAGATATAAAAGCTTCAGACCTTCATTATTTTGTTGGCACATATCAAGCCACAAACTTAGTATAAATAAATGAGATGAAAGATTAATGGCAGCTGATGGGGAACTAGGTGAGCTCGCAATATGGAGTCAGATAGAAGAAATTGTTACTGCAGATAAACTTGATGGTTTTTTAGAAAATTTAATATGAAGCTGGAATTTTTTTTATAAGGTAATACACGTGTTCACTGTGTTACATTACTTGCAGATGTGCTGGGAATTTGCACCATGAAAGTAGAATATCAACTGGCTCCTGCACAATTCTGTTAACTTGTGGCCTTTATTAGTAGAGCCCAGTGTCTAAAAAAAAAAAATCTAGTTCTACAACATAATCCTTTATTTTATATTGTGCTCACATGGTGCATATTCCATAATTACCAAAAACTGACATGCAGAACTGGTTGTTTTCTATCTCTGGGTATACTATAATAAAGGTGCCATATATATAGCATGGAGAGCAGAAACAGTGGATTAATCAATTAGTGGATTGATAGAAAATTAATTAGGAACTATTTTGATTAATAATTAAAGTAACTTTTTTTAACCAAATTGACCAACTTTCATTGGTCCCTGTGATCAAATGTGATGGTTTGCTGCTTTTATTGGTCATAATAGTATGCTGATTATGTTTGGCCTTTGGACTGTTGAGCGTTTTTCACTATTGACTGAAATTTTACAGACACAGACTCAGTAAACATCTAGGGCTGCAACTATCAATCATTGAATTTAGTTTGCTGATTATTTTCTCAATAATAGACTGTTTGTTGTGTAAAACATCAGAAAAAAAGTGAAAAATATTCAAAGAACACTGCGATCATCTGCTGCTGGTTTATTGGAAGTTCTCTGCAAACGGCAAAAGAAAATCGGGGATGCAGCTTTTTTCAGTTACGGTCCAAAGCTATGGAAATCACTACCTATAGATATCAGAGAAGCCAGCTCACTAAATATTTTTAAAAGAAAGCTAAAAACTCACCTCTTTACTTTAGCATTTAACTAGCTATGACTCTCCAGATACAGGCTTGAAACGTGTTTGCGCCTTCTCTCGCACTTCCGCACTGTTGCTTTGCTTTTAATATGCTGTTTGTTTTGTTTTTAAACTTGATTTTACATATTTTAAGTATGCTATTTTTTTAAACCTTGTTTTAAATATTATTATTCAGTTGCTTTAATTTCTACCTGTCTATTTTTATCATTATTTTAGCTTATGTTTCACAATTCTTACACTTTTTATTCTCCATTTTATTGTACATTATTTTGACATTATGTCCCTGTTTCTATGGAGAGGATACTGTGCCAGCCTGAAATCCAAACGCGACTTTGGATGGGGGTGGAAAAACAATACGCACTGCATATTGTTTTACAGAAATCGTGCCAAGAGGAAATTCAATACATTGCTTTTCAGTATGGCCGTGAAGAGAACGTGCCACAATGAAAATCAAAATTATCATTTCATTGATTTGCATCTTGTTCAACTACCACCCAGAAAAACAATGAGAAGGGATTGTATTATACACAATTTAATGATGAAACCGTGCCATACCATACCGAAATGCAAAGTGCATCATTTTCATTTTCGAAAAGTTCAATACTGAAATCGTGCCACCAGAAAACGTAATCACTGTCCAAACACAGCTATCTAGCAAACGAGGGGTGTGGTTGAGGAAAGCAGACACAGGTAGTCACCCAAGATCTTCATCCAGCCTACAGGCGATGAGCCCCTCTACTTTATAAACCACGAAATCTTGACTTACAGCGTCACTTTCTACCTGCTGGAGCCTATTCATAAAACATCGTAAGGCTAAAAGTAGCTCCCAAATTGCTGATTTAGGAGAAACTCCTAAAATAAAAAAATCCTAATTTAAATTTTTGGTCTAAGAGTATTGTAGCGACCCTGTTCAAATATGTGGACTGTACTGTTATGTTATGGCCAGTTATGGAAAATGTTCATTCTTATTAATGTGTTCATTATTAACCACCAGTGTTAGGGTGCTGAGTTCCTGCGGTTGGTGGCAGGCAGGCGGTGTTGTTGTGGTTCCGGGTTGACGAGCTGGGTTAGAGAAAGCTAAGACGGAGGCTGTTGAGAGCAAGTGTTTGTACAGCGTGGCTACGGCCGACAGTAACCTAATAAATGCACAGAGTTGCAAGACCTTTTCTCCTGATTATTCACGCACCTGTTCCATGACGGAACGCTACAGTATGCCATTTCCCAAAGCGTTTTTGCACAAAAATCAGCTCCTAAATCTGTGAAAAGTTAAATCACTTAAAACTAAATCACAAGCAATCCTAAAATGACTACTGCCGGCAGTCCGCCTCGTAATCACGTCTAAAATTTAGAAACATTTAATGATACAGAGCTTTTAAAAAGGTATCGCTTTAATCGCAAGGGTATTGTGATCATAGTAGAGCTAGTCAGTCACTAGGCTACACCAACAGGTCACAATCTCATTATCCTTCGAGTA
>JBBPCS010025556.1:0-23862 GCA_037974645.1 Hollardia meadi
ATGTTAAGTGTCATGAGATAACTTTGTTGTGAATTGGCGCTATATAAATAAAATTTGATTTGATTTGATTTGATTTACACTTAAAAAATATACTGTTGTGCGCTGGAGATCAGACTGGAGACATAGCCACTGTCTTCCAGTGTGTCTTCCAACACCATACATGTTTTATATTATAACATTTTGATGTTTCTTTACTGGAAATGACATAAAAATAAAGATAGTTTAAAATCTGTATTTACATGCATCCCTGGTGATTGCCTAAATAATAGCGTGAAGTCATCATGAGCTCTTTCTTGGCAGGTAGCTCAACATGATAGTGGCTTGCCCTTGGTGTCTCAAGTTGTGAGTTTGAGCCCTGGGTGGTGCAGAATGATCATCTTAGACCTAATAAGGCATTATGCTGCGGACCCCCTGCCCTGTATGTTTTAGATGTTTCCCAGCTCCGACACACTGATTGAAAAGAATGGCTCGTTATCAGGCTTGATGACAAGCTGATCATTTGAATCAGGTCCAGGATGGAAAAACTGTTGATTAGAGACATATCAAAGACATTTTTTCATTTAAGATGTGTTAAATTATGGTCTCTTCTGCTGATGGACCCTCATGTATTTGTCATAACAATGTGTGAAGCCTCCAGTTCTCCCATTTCTCTCGATAGCTCACAATGATCTCAACGTGCTATTGGTGTCAAAGGTTGAGTTCAAGACCCAAGTGATGCAGAATGAACATCTAATACCTACTCAGGCATTGATCATTCTAATACTGTGTTAGAATTAACACAGTATAAGAATACTGTTAGTACTAGCGAAGAAATAGTTTCTATAAAAACTGCTCACAGCAAGAGGAGTTTTTCACGTCTACATTTTCAGTGGTAAGAGCAACACCAACTAACATTCATCTTGATTGTACCAGGGTGGAGGCGGGAAATCTCAGAGATGGTAAGTGTTTTTTCCCTTTAAATTCATATTGTCACTCCTCCCCCCATCAGATTATACCCCAGAACTTGTCACTCATCTTGACAGGCTATCTGAAGAGCTCAGCGGGCTTTTTTTTTTCATGTTGAGCCTGTTAGTGAAAACATTCTTGAAAAGAATGTGGAAGTGGAAAATCAACACTGATATCCACTGTATTGAACTGTTATCGCTTATATCACGTTCTGCTTTGCTGTTTCTTCACGCTGTTGCTACAATGCAACTCACACAATTGCCCAAACAGCCCACTGCTGGCCACAATTACCCAAAATGGTACAGGGTCTATAAATGTAAGATATAGTATTAAATGACAATGTACAGTACAATATATTCATTGTGCTAATATGATATTTCAAATGAATTAATATTGTGTTGTTACAGTAATCCTGTTGTAAATACCTGATAAGACATGACAGGCAGGTTTCATCCCTGTCACTAAGCATGCATACAGAGAGAAGCAGAACAGACAGTGTGTGTGTGTGTGTGTGTGTGTGTGTGTGTGTGTGTGTCAAGACGGCAGATCAGATGGGTAGAGACACTGTTCATGATGTACGCTGATTCTGAATGACAGCTGCATACTGAGCTGCATCCTCTCCTAATTGGTTTTCAGAGTCTTTTCTCAAAGTCTCTAAAATCCAAATTTTTTTGGGGGGGGGGGGGGGGGTGGTTTGGGAAAAATACCTGCAGTTTCATTAGCAACGCAATTAGTGAGACGAGGACATGTTGTTCATCATTAGAGTAAAAGTTAAATGTACCTGAGGGGCAATTTGCTTTACAGACAGTGGTCCAAAACAAATAAATACAATACATTGAAGAGAAACACAGCCTAACATCCAAATCTCCGAGACTGTCACCATGAATCATGAATTGTCAAAACAGACACACGATGACATCCAGTATTATTGTTTGTTTAAGAAGTCAATAGCAGATGGAACATGGACAATCTGTATTTATTAGTGCTACCTTTGGGGAGACTAAATCTCCACCCTGATGGAAGCATCTGGAACTCAACATGTAAAGGATGGTGACGGTCCAAAACAATAGTCTGTGCTTTTAGATGACCCTCATTTCCTGAGGTTGCTGAAGATCATTAAGAGTATCACCAGCAGAGGTGTTATATAGTGTCACTGTTAAATTAACAAATTCATTCATCGACAATCCAACAACACTAGTGGAACATCAAGCCAACAAGCCCTTACATCCAAACTGACAATAAACTCCATTTGTTTAGACAGATTTTTCAGCCTGTCCATACCACTGATTATCAATTATAAATATACAACAGCTTCATCTGTTTAGCCTCACTAAGGTTAACCTGGAAAGAGTACAAAACTGAGACAATTAAACACATTGCCACTAATAAATAAAAACATCTGTGGACACCGCAGTAGGGGCAAAAAGCAATATACAGAAATTGTAATTTGTTACTTCCACCCTTGATCAACAGTCATTTTTGTGGCACAGCCAATTTTTGCCAGTTTGTCTTTATTTTTAAGTTTGAGTTTGCTTTATTTAAGAAGGAACAGTGCAAATTAATAATAAAAACACATGAAGTATGAATAAATACCGGTGGTCGGTGGTTCGATCCCCGGCCCCTGCAGTCTACATGTCGAAGTGTCCTTGAGCAAGATACTGAACCCCAAATTGCTCCTGATGCTCCATCGGCGTGTGAGTGCACGTCTGTGAATGGTTACCGCTTCTGATGAGCAGGTGGCCCTGCAAGGTAGTCACTGCCACCAGTGTATGAATTGGTGTGAATGGGTGAATACTGACTTGTAGTGTAAAGCGCTTTGAGTGGTGAAGCTGACTAGAAAGGCGCTATATAAATACAGAACATTTACATTTAGGCATCACAATTTGGCCCTTGTCAAAGTCGCTCAGATCCTTACGCTTGCCCATTTTTCCTGCTTCCAACACATCAACTTTGAGGACAAAATGCTCAATTGCTGCCTAATATATCCCACCCACTTACAGGTGCCATTGTAATGAGATATGTTATGGCTGATTGGTGTATATCCAGTACATATAAAATTTAATTGCCAACAAGCACAAGACATACAGTATGAAACAAGAGTTTAGTGCTAACATGTATGTGTATTAATCAACCACCATTGAACAACCAAAACAAAATAGGCCACACAACAAAACAACACAGGGCATAGAGATTCGAGAGGAAAAAGAAGAGAAAGGGAAAACAAGAAAAGTTAAAAACAGTAAGATCAGTAATGACATTTATATACACATGGCAAACAAGCTTAGCACACAACCTCATGATATGATTAGTATTGGTTCAAGTCATGAATGATTTTGCATATTAAGCACAAGATTGCATATTTCATTAGATCATCCTAACTTAAAATCTGATATTTTTTAAAGATTGAGTAATGATGGAAATGCTTTGATTTTTTTTTTAATCTAATGTTTTTAGTGCTTTTATAATAATTTAGGTGAATTCAATGTACTATGGTTCATAGAATGTAGAAATATCTTGGCAGCCTCTGTAGACGTGATTCTTAATAAAGCGAAAATTTACAAGATTGAATTTGACCCTTTCACCAGCTACAAATATATGATCGTCACTAGTGGGTTTATTGGTTTTAAGAATTTCAGGTTTTAACAAAGGGGCAAAATAACAGAGACACACTGAGTGTGTTTATCACTTACGGGAAGTGTGAGTAGTTCAGCCTTGTCCATATGACTGAGGCATCCAGCTCTGTTGCTATGTAGACCCAAGGACTCTGAATGTCTTCCCTCAACAAGATGTTGAGTAGAGTTGGCAACCGCTGATAGACCTCGCTCTGTTAGGAGGATCTAGAGGGACAAACATCTCAGTGACCTGGTAGGAAGAAAGTGACTCCCAAATTGACTCAAAAACTGTTCAGTTAGATAAAATGCCAGCCCATAACATTTCTTACTTTTTTGGCATTTCTGTTTGCTTGAGTGAGTATATATAAGTACTATAAAAGTCAAGTCAAATTGTATTTATGTGGCCCCAATTCACAACAAAAGTTATCTCATGACACTTCACATGTAGAGTAGGTCCAGACCACACTCTTTGTTATTAATTAAATAATGAATTATTATTAAATTACAGAGACCCAACATTCCCCAATGAACAAAGTGGGCAGCCATCTGTCTTGACCAGTTGGGGGGGGGGGGGGGGGTGGGGTATAGGGGGGAGAGAGTGGATGACATGCAGCAAAGACCTCAGGCTGGAATCGAAGGACTCAGCCTGAATGCATGGTAAATACTCTACCAGCTGATCTACTGGGGTGCCCCTAATGTACTCTTCACTAAGACCCACCCCTTCGTAGTTAGCTGCTGCTATTCCATCAAGCTGTCCGAGCTTGCATTCAGCCCACACCGGCCTAACTGCACCATCTTGAAAGATATGTCCAGGATGTCAAACGGACTCAGCAGCAGAAATAGGTTAATAATGTAAAAATAGAAGTTAAAGTCTACAGATCACAGTGTAAAAGTGAACCACCACATCACCTGGTGAATAAGACAGAAAAAAATTACAGCATCTGTTTTTCTCTCCAACAATTGCCAACTCTGGTTTGGTCGAAATAAACCCTTAATTCACTGTGTTTGTTGTGAAAATATTGTGGCTCTAAAAGCTGTTTGTTTTTATGGGTTTATTTCAACCAACCACAGTTGGTGATTGTTGGAACAGTGGACAGAGTTTTGTTTTGTTTCTGTCCGGTTTGGACGTAAGATCGTAAGACGTGTGTAAAACTTTTTTCTTTTTTTTTTTGTCTGGTGGATTTGAAGGGCGAGACATAGCAGCTGTTTCTAGTTAAACAAGAAAGATATTATCCTTCGATGTAAATCTGAGTCTAATTGTCTAATCTATACAATTAGACAATTAGAATAACAATCTGAACCTGTCAATGGCAAAAACAAGTACTTTTAGTGTATCTTGACAGTCAAAGTTACGATGCAGCCTCTGCAGCCCATGTCGCAGGTCTAGACTTTTTATATACATTAGTCATTTACACACCAAACTATGTAAACAGGGCCCAGGTTTAACAACACCAGAATTTCCCCTCGAACCTGTTGTCCCAAGATTCAGAAATTAACATTTCTCTAGCAGCAAAAGTACGTTTGGGGCTTAAATTGTGTCCAACAACTGTTACAATTTAGAAGGGAGCTGTCGTTAAGTACTTTCACATAGTATCTTTTGGGTTGGCCACAAAGGGTGCTTGTGAAAATGTAGCAGGGAAGGATTTAGAAAGATGACAGATGCTGGACTAATCTCCTTCACCTCTATGTATTCTTGATTAGAATCCTACAATAGGGACAAAGGTAGTCTTATCATAACACCTTGGAGTGAAGGCTGTGCAGGGCTCCTGTACTGGAGTGCCTGGTTAAAAAATGCCCAGCCTACATATAAGAAGATAATGTGCGGTAAGATAATACCAGTGGACATTGCTGAAAATTAATCTTTCAAATGCTAGGTTACCCCATCCTTTATGAGAGGTTTTGGGCTGAAGGTTAAAAAGACATTTGTTTTAAAATATTAATGATGAATAATCCATTATTCTACTTCCTGCTCTCTTACAGACACTTTTCTGCTTGCTCTCTGCTATGCTTACATTCTTTCGCTGATATCCTTGTTTTTTCTGCCTAAAGCTATGGAAAAGGAATCCTGGATACTTTAAATCACAGGGACATTAATTCATGAAAAACACAGAAAGTTACAACCATATATATATATATATATATATAAACTTTTATTACTTTGTCAGCACTGTGCAAGTGTGACTTCCAAATAGCACAAGCCTTCTGCAAGTGCAAGATGGAAAGATAGCTGAGCTGCACGGATCAGCCACACAATATACTGTATATATATATATATACCTTTTTGTGTACTCTTTTAATGCCAGCAATAATTTACTTTTAGTTTTTTTTAGTAGTTCAGAAGTTAGTCAATTGCAATTCCATAATTTAGGCAAAAAGAATAAATACTCATCATTTTTGTGCACTTTCCTCAGAGCTCTGACTGATCATCAAGCAGGCAGCTCTGACTAACTGGAGATACACTTCCACCTGACAGAAAAAGAATATACAGCTCAAACTTTCCAGATAATTTCCATGCATACGTATCTCCTGCTTTCCTACAGCATGATTACGTTTTTTAAGACAAAGAATCAACACAGGAAAGGTAGTGATAGGCCTAAAACTGGTGGTGGCCCTGCTAGTAAGTTGTTGTTTTTTCATCTGTAATTTTACAGCATTTAGCAGCACTTTCCTCCTGGTCTTTTCTCCTTTTAATGCCCTCAATCTCTGCTCTACCTCTCTCTCGCCACATTGCTGCTCATCCACATGACTCAAGATAATCCACAGACCTTGTTGTGAGCAGTTTCATGTAGGAACTATTTTCTCCAAGTATCGCAGAACAGAAGTAAGCATGCATCTACTCATGGATAAGAGGCTACCTAACTAAGCTAGCTAAATTTACAGTTCAGCCGAGGAGGACGACATTACATCCTGCCTTGTCACGTAAACGATGCTCTCGTCCACAAGTAGATGCACGTTTTCTTCTGCACTGTGAGTAGTTCAGTAGAAAGAAACTAGTTCCTACATGAAACTGCAGAAGGTCCATGGATTATCTTAAAGAACCAGGTCCCCCCGCATGAATCCTATTTTTCCACATTGAAGGTAGCAATCTTAGCTTAGTAGCCTACTGATCGATATTGGCATGATAACATGCTATAAGATGGTGAACATACTAAACATTATACGTGTTAAACATCAGAATTTTAGCATTTCATTGTGATTATGCATTTTGATGTTAGCTTTTAGCTCAAAATAGAAGTGTACTTACAGCCTCAAGATGTATTCACATTACGGTGGGAAAAGTAAGGGTTTTGTGCTGCTCATTGGTGGGCACAGTAACTCCTGGGCGCACTAAGCAGCAGCTACAATTTGAATATTTTCAGCAGTAGATCACTATCAGAGAGAACAGTTACAAACCTGGTAGCAGCATCTGCATGCTGACATTCCACCGAGTAAATATCTTTGTTGACTGGTCTAGATTATACCACTAAACATCACCACTAAAAGTTACACACTGTATCAGGCCTACCTTCAGTTTTTGCCTATACAAATAAACATGATTGTAATTCTTAACTTAAACCTGAACACAAGCCTTTACTCACCAATTGCACTGGCAAGGATCAGCAAATTGTCCACATGCTAAAAGTTTAGTCTACACTTGTGAACATATTTTATCCCAGCACAAGACCACACACACACTTAGATACTGTACCTTAAAAAGCAGAGGGATACTCTGCTTCAGTGGCCACTATTCATCTGATCAGGTAGATACATGAAGGTGCTCATGAGGCTTGACTGAGGTCACACACTCAGAGTGGCAGCACAGAAAAACACTGCTCATCCATTTCCCATCTCTTTTCCCTCCTCCGCGTTCACCTGTTAACCTCTTTTGTGAAATCCAACAGTGTCTTTCTGCCTCACTGACTACACCACCGTCTCCAGAGATGGGATCTCTGATGCGGGCCCGGCTCATATTTAAAAGGTGGGATTGTGACAGGAAGGAAGGAAGGGAGCGTGGCGAAGACGAGGGCAGCGGAATGTGGTTTTCACAGTGGAAAAAGTGAATATGGAAACTAATCTTGTATTTTAAATCTGTTTTATTTAGGCCTAACCTGCTTTGCTTCAGTTGCTGATTTTTTTTTTTTTTGCACTGATAGCAATATCATACCAGTTTGCTGTTGTTTCTTTAAAGCTTCATTCTTGTCAGTTTCTGTATATGCTGTCCACATTGTATTTATCAGCTCTGCAATGAAAGAATCACCAATCAAACTGCATCATATCCAACATGAAGTTGACCACACTGACTTGGCAGCATCTGTTTTTTTTAATAAAAATCTAATATTGACTTGATATATTGGTTTGTCATACCCTCAATGGAAGCAGAATAAATATTGAAGACAACAAGACACTGTCTCTACATGTTTGCAATGCAAGATGAAAAGAGAGAAATAGACTCATCCACCACCAATATGACCACCAAATGAGAGTGGGACTGATAGAAACGCAATAAGAGAGAGGGATAAAGACTGAGACAGCAGGACAGAAACAGGAGAGGATAAGAGATAATAGGAAAAAGACAAAATGGCATAGCAAGAGTGAGAGGGTGGGTGAGAGTAAGAAAGAAAGAAAGAAAGAAAGAAAGCAGAGAGAAATGGAGAAGGGAGAGAGGCGTAGCAGTGAATACCTAATGGGGAGTGGTGGAGACTATTGATCCATTCAACAGCGCAGGCTGTTTCATTTGGTCATTCGATTATTCAGTCATTTGGTTGATGTTCCCGCTGCAAGGATTCGGGCCATACACTAATACCTCCCATGCAGAACTGCAGAGTCGCACTCAAAAAACATAAAAGTTATGGCTCCATGAGAGGGTGAGAGAGCGGCATGAGGCTGCAGACTGGAAAAGTGGAAGGCTTTAGCAGGTTTAGATGTGTCTTTACCCTAGTCCCCAAATCTGTCCAATTTAGAGGTTACCACACTTTTCATTTTTGTCTGCCACTTTCTGACTCCTCAATCACATTCATGTTACTGGAAAATGAGTAAGCATTTAGTCGAAAATCCGAAAATCCCACTTTGCCCTGAATATACTTGCTAAAAGCTTTCTAACCATGTCTCACCAGAACTACAGCTTTAACATTAAAAGACCTGTTAAGTACTAGAAAATAGCTTGCAGGACATTTTTTATGCTGAGATTAAGAAATATTAAAGGAATAGTCTCTGTATTTTCAATATTTTTCTTAGTGTGAATAAATCCCATCAAAAAAAAGAAGAAAACCAACAATGAAATGATCCTACTTAAAGGTATGCATATGTACCATAGGGCTTAAATGTTAAAAGTGACTCACTGTTGCATTGTTTTTTCATGAATTCTATGTGAATACTAGTGACGAAGTCCACAGTTGGAGCATTGACTGTATATAAAGATGGATGACATGAGAGCTCCCCAAAAGTGAAGCCAAAACATCTTGATTGCCCCCTGGTGGTGGGCTGCAGTATAGGTCATAAACCCCTCCTCCTCAATGATATCAGGTAGGACATGGGCCAAACTAAAAACTCAAAGTACACCTCAAATAAATTTTTCCCAAAGATGGTTTCTGTCATTTTAGGTAGTTCTTATCACGCCGATGTATGTTCAAGTGTTAATTTTTCTGATCAGTTTGGTTTTAATTAGTTATTCGATGCTATATAAAGGGGGGGAAACATCATGATTGACAGCTGAGCCCTGCTTGCAATTGGGCGGGCGGATTTATGGGTGGGAACTCGAGACCGCAATGCGCTCAAGGGAGAACTTAGTCTTGAAGGATTTGGTCCAGATACGTTACTGAAGACTTTCTCCCAGAAACATTATTGTAACACGTGTTAAACATTGCGAAAGGGTGTATTTTTAACCCAAACCATGATGTTTTCAAAAAAACTTAACCAAGTGTTTTTGTTGTCTAAACCTAACCAAGTATTTGTGGTGCCTAAACTTGACCAAAGTGCGACTAAAACAATAAAATAATTACTGAAAAAAGGAGCCAATATCAGAAATTGAACCTCAGTCTCATAGGTGCAAATCCCTGATACAACCCACTCAGCCACAAGACTGTGCTGACTTCACATGATTTGTCACCTTTTCTGCTAGAAAGCTCTGCGGGATTTCTGTCAGAAAGCCCTATGGACTTTCTTCCAGAAAGCTGCCTAACAGAAAGCCTTCAAGGCTAACTTCTCCCATCTGCGTGGCTACGCTGCCCGGTCACTACTGCACAGACTCTGGCTTCGAATGACGTCACCAGCACAAGATGACAGCGCTCACTGTATTGGTGTAGTGGCTGAAATCCTTGAGATGGATATTTTGAGCAAATCACACCGAAACTCTTTGCATGTCTGTAAACATATCTGGCCAATTACTGGAATGTCTTTAATTATTTAAGTGAGCAGAACCTTGAAAAACAATATTGAGTCTTTGATTGTGAATTCCTGGAGCTTCATTTTCATCAGCTGTCCTTACCATTATGTGCCGAACCACTTTCCTATGTAATCCCCAACTTCCGTTTTTCCTAAAACTGTGCACTGACTCACTCTTCTGACCTTGAAGACACTCGCTGTCTTAGTGTTTAGCTGGATTCCTGTTGTCATTTGCCATTAGCTTCACATTAGTCCTGGGAGATTTGTGGACTGACCCCTCATCAAATCATTTACTGCAATGAATCAATTTAGTCTGACACACGCAGTGTATTAATCAGCTGGCTTGGCTGGCTTAATGGCTCAATCAGAGGTAGAGGAAGGAGAGAGAGATTCAGAGACTTATGGAGGGTCACAATGGAAAAATACTATCCTTAAGTAACCTGCTGCCAGTGCGGATCACACAGATCTACCACTGGATTCCCTTTAATTACAAAAATAAATGAGAGCGAGTCAGAGACAGCAGGGAACTCACTCTCATTTCTCCTTTCAGTTTGTGAAGTAGATAAGCAGTTATCTCTTCACAAATGACAAGGTTTCTATCGTGTGATATATTCAGTTTGAGTGAGTTCAGAAAGGGCATCAGCCCTTTACAGTCTATCTGTTACTATACACATACTGGTATTAATATTTATTCAAAGGGTGAGTTCACCCACAAAATGTATTCTCTTACATACATTTGTGATATCTTTTACATTACGTTTATTTTTTCCAGTTTTTTTTTAAAGATATCAGGCTGTGAGATTTTTTTTCTGTGCCCCAATACAATGAAGTTTTTGGGTGTATATAGTGAAAAATAAAAAAAAAAGTAAATGTCCCCATTATCCACAAACCTTACTGTGGACAGTACATTCTACTGAAGACATACTGTAAATGGTAAATGCTCTGCACACTAGTGATTTTCACCCTTAGCAGACAAAGCACTTTAGAGTTGGCCTCTCCTTCACCCATTCAAACACAAACACTCACCCACTCATGGTGACAGAGCTGCCATGCAAGGTGCTGGCTTGTCTATCGGGTTCAGGGTTCAGTGTCCAGTAAACTTTGAAATGTGGATAAAAGGAGCTGAGGATTGAACTGCCAAAGCTTGGCCAAATAAAAACAAAACTACCTGCTGGGCTTGCTAACACTAGAGTGAAGATGAGTTAACCTGCATTATTTTATTTAGTTAGTTGTTGTTTTTTTTACTAGTTTGGGGCTCAACTTACAGCAGACACTGAGCAAGATTTAAGCAGTTATTTGGAGTTGTGTTTCTGGCCACCAGATGAATATCCAATATTCATTCTCCTTTATGTTTGCTCTCCACCAACTCCTAAAGGAAATATCTGTCTTTTTAGCTGCTAAAAACCTAACTATGTTCACCAGCTAGTTGCTAACTTTGTCTGTCTGCGGTTGATGCTGGGAAGGTAGCCTACAGTGTGTTTATTTTTTGCCAGCTGCAGCCGGAAACATGGTTGATGAGAGTGATGAGAGTGAACCAAAACAGCTGTGAGCCATAAAACCAAAACAATGAGCTTAAAGAAGCTTTAAAGATAAAATATGTAACATTTCTGCATTACAATGTCTAAAAACAACTAGACCTTAGTCATATATTGTGTACTTACATTATTATCTTTTCAATAATGTTCAAACTTAGAGGAAATCTGTAATTTTATTCAAGATAACAATACATTTCATTCCGTCACCTGTTGCTATAAGTTCTAGGAGAGAGTCAGAGAGTGGGGAAGGACTTAACATGAATACAACTTTAAAACAACTGTCTGAAGTATGGTGGTTGTTAAACAATGAAGACAACAACTCCCATGATCCCACACTACGTCACCAAATCAAGTCTTTGTGTTCATTGTCTTGATTGAGAAACCCCTAAATGACATACAGCGCGTTTGCTATACTATGCTTCTTTGCATATTACTGCTACCAACTGTTGATGAGAATCATGTGAAACCAGGGGCAGCAATATATATTGTGTCACCCACATGCTCATGTGTGCACATAAAAACAAAATGGAGACCCACTCAGAATGACAAGCTCCATAGTGATACTAGTGGTCAAAATCACAAGGTACATTTAAATAAAGCAATGGGAGAAAAAAACACAATACAGTTCTGAGTTCTGACTTTTTTCCTCGGAATTCCGAGAAAAAAAAAATCTGTTTCTTAGAAAAGAGGGAAAAAAAATTCTGAGAAAAAAAAAAATTAAAATCAGAACTCAAATGAAGTCAAACAGAGGGTCAATAATAGTAACAATCATGACAGAATGAATGATGATCCACATTACAACTACATAATCAAAAACTCAAATCCTCTTGTCCTCGGTGTCTGGAAGTCACGAGGCAACAGATGCTCTACCAATCCAACCAGAATCCGACCTAAAGGTACAAAAACACATCATGCCTTCAGTCAAACTGAAGTCTAGAGCACTCTTAGATCTTAAAGTCATGCTGACCGTCTTACGGTTTATCTCTCTGCAATGCTGTTTTAGTCTCTCCTCCCCCTCTCTGTCCTCTCATCATTGTCCACTCCTTGACACAAACAAACATGGCTGAGTTGATTGTTATCAGCGGTGGCAAATAAAGTCCTGTGTTAACACACTGGCTGGCGTGCCGGCACATCATGGGCCGTTAATTCGTTGACTGATGGCGTCGTTTAGTGCCGTCCATCCATCACTGCTCTCTCCATCTGTTCTTACACTCCCTCTATCCTTCTTGCCCTCCCTCTGTTCTCCGTCTTTCACTATGGAGAGGAGAAAATGATCAGGCAGCGGCAACATTGCCATTGCAACAGCACCAATATCCAGTCTCCTCCAATCACCCTTCCACTACAATTACCATCTTCATTCTCATGAATTTCTTGATCCTCCCCTGCTTCTGCCAGGGATCATTCCTACTCTTCCCTGCTGTTGGCCAAGCATCTCGTAGACATGTAGAAAGCCACTCTGTCTGGTGTCTGGCTGCACTGCTGTCTTTGTGTACAACAAGCCTTCACCACGTTAATCTTTGGCTCGCACTCCATAGGGGCCTGTTAACAACACATGCCTGCTTGCATGCAACACCATTGTGAATAGAGGAGATTACACTCACATTAACACTGCGAGCTAAGACACTGACTGGCTGGCTTTCAGCGCTTCGCCAACACAGCCAGCTTTTATCCCACAGCTACAATATTGAGAACTGCTTTGACTCAGAAAGTGCTTACTGTAGGTGAGGAAAATGACAAGTGTAAAAAATGCTGAACGTTGCCTTGTTGGCATTATTTTGTGAAGGGTTGAATAGTGTTTTTCTTTTTTAACTGAGTATGTTGAGGAACTGAATGTAGAAAAAATGTTTGTCTCTTCATTACAAAGATGCCTTAAAAGTGTTGTGGTAACAGATTTCTTTTGAGACAACTTTGTGGGAAGTGAGGGTAATGATATTTTTGTTAGAAAGGAATGAAAACTAAAAAATAGCTTTAGGTATGTTTATGAGGATGAATAAGTAGCAACAAACACTCAGTAGTTATTTTGTTTACTGACATAGAGGGACTCTTGATCATAAACAGCAGCTAAATTGCCTTTTCTCCCAATCTTTCTATTAAGTTTCTGTTTGTCAAGCCTTTGACAAGGGCCAAGGAACAGCTTATTGTACATAACTGGATCAATTCAAGGTTTTAATTTGTTATTATACAATTATTGATTAATTAATTAATAATTATCTACCAGTATACAAATAATGATGTGGATCCAGATGCAGATACGAATTTTAAAAAAATTCCTTTTACAAAACATTTTCAGCTTAGACACTTGAGTTACACATGCATTGCATTTTATATTTGACTTAAAGAGAGTCAACATTTGTATAAATTTTGCCAAAATATGAGCAAAATCTTGATATAAAAGATGTGACATTTGTTTAACTGTAGTTCAAGTATTCTCTCAAAGATTACAGGTTGTCATTCAGATGTCATTGGACTTTCCCTCCTTCCACATCGGCTGACTGCTCCACTTATCTACACACCTGTTTCCACTTCCTTCATCCGCTCTGCAGTTTTTTTTAAGCATGACGACGATCATGACCTATCCTTAACCACGTCTTTATTATTGTAACCATGACAATAAAGGTCTCCTACCCTTACAAATTGTTTATTTCTAAGCCAAATAATGATATTATAAATTCCGTTGTCGTTGTTTTGCCTAAACTTAAGCAAACTTTAACCTTGACCGCATTGTCACATCCAAAAAAAAAAAAACAGTTTTTCAACAGTTTTACTGATAAATGATATGGTCCTGCTTGTCATGCCTGCATGGACTGTGAGAGGAAACCAGAGCACTCAGAGGGATGCTAAGACATGTCATGCAGTCTTAATCCAGCCTGGCACTTCTCATGATGGTTTTATTGTTTATGTTGTTCCATGGCAGACAGCCTCACTAACTTTGTTACGGTAGGACCATCCATTACAGGGCGGAGCTGCATGGGCGTGATTATTTATGCACACTTAAGCCAGAGTGAGTCGGTGTGTAATTCACCGTTAGCAGCCTTCATTGGAATTGCAAATCAATGCCCCAGCATGCTTTACCTCAACTCCCTTTGGAGCCATCCCTCCATCTGAACTACCATCTCCCTCCTTTTTTTCTTTTTTACCCCCTTCTCCTCCAGCCATGCTTACCCCACTCTGTCTCCATCAGCTCCCAGCTTGTATTGGGTAGTTTGTCTTCCAACTGGCCTGCAAATCCAGCCAGCACTTGTTCCTGGGCACTGAGCCAAGGCTAGTCTGGACAGGATGAGGAGGAAGGATGGAGGAAAGGGGGGAGGAGAGGAGGTAAAGGGAGTGCAAAGGGCCACCACCCTAGAAGTTAATTCTGAGCTGTGGGTTGTTTCTGCAACAGGTAGCACATGGCGACCTCTCTGATCTTTGCAAATGATGCTTGTTAGAGGAGAGGGTGGTGTGATGTAAGTGGATGGAGGAGGAGTGGAGGTTCCTTTAAGTGCTCTACTGGCAAGCGGTCCCTTGTGGTTATGAATTGATGCAACATGGTTTACAGTGAAAAAGTCTGGACCAGAGTCCCTCTTTCTCCTCTCTTTGATCATCCTGTTTAATTGAAAAGACATTTTGCTTTCAAGGTCTCTTTTCCCATTTAAATGACTGGAGCAGGAAAAGCAAGATGCCAAAAATATGGAGACACGGGAGAGGAGGACGGTTTAAGAGCAGAAAGGGGGGAAATGCAGAGAGGGAAAAAGAAGAATGGGATAGAAAGGGAAGATTTAGCATGTTTCAAACAAGAGAGGAGTAAGAGGAGATGCAAAGAACCCGGGGAAAACTGTCTCTCCTCCTCCCCCCAGTCACTTTTTCAACTCTGGATCCCTGTCGCCCTCCTCCCTTCCTCTCATCCTCTTTCCCTCTCCTCTAACAGAGTGTATCCTTCAGGCTTCTTCGTTCCGATCCCCTCACCACCAGCTGTATTAGAGGAACCTTTTACTGCTGCCTCGGCCGAATCAGTCACACTCGCTTCCCTCGCCCTCTGCTTCTCACACACATTTACTTCCCTCTCTCTCTCTCTGTCTCTCTCTCTCTGTCTGTCTCTCTCTCTGTCTCTCTCTCTCTCTCTCTCACACACACACACACACAGTTTCTCCTCATTCTTCCTCTCTTTACTCAAACACTTTCTTCTCTCCCATTCTGTGGTTTCCATCTCTTTCTTCACACTGCATTCTCCCCGATCTTTTCCACATCTCCCCCACCCCCCTCTCTGTGACATGCCACTCTTTCGTTTACCTTAAAATGTTCCACATCTCT
The DNA here is from genome assembly GCA_037974645.1 of Hollardia meadi. NCBI lineage: Eukaryota > Metazoa > Chordata > Actinopteri > Tetraodontiformes > Triacanthodidae > Hollardia > Hollardia meadi. The sequence goes on from JBBPCS010025556.1 coordinate 15,743, forward strand.
CTGTCTCTCCTCAGAACAAGCTGCTATCTCTCAGTTTATCCCTCCTTAACCTCTATTTACTCTTTCAATCCATTCTGGCCTGAAGATATATCCCTGGCGATCCCTCTCTTGTTACCACTCCCTCACCTCCTCACTCTGTCTCTTCTACCTTCATACCTTCCTTTCCTTTCCTCCATCTCTTGATTTTTTCTGCAATTTCCTTCCATTTCCTCCTATTCATTCTCTCTCTCTCTCCTTGTCGTGTTGAGCTCCACCATATCCCTGACACTCTTTTACCCTCGTTTTCGGTTCCATTTTTACCTCCACCATCTCGTCTCTCCACCCTCCTCTCTGCTGTTATTCACTTTTTTTTCCTATCAGCGAGTCAGGCCTCAGGTCCCAGAGCCAAATGAGATTTGGAGGCCGAGGCCCATGTGCTTTTCCCCCTCTTCAGATTGGAGTCAGTTACTGTAGGCTGCATGCAGGTATAAACCATTTAGCTTCCCAGCACCTCTTACCCAGCCACACACTGAAAGAAGGGAGGGAAGATTCACTTTCTCTGTCATACTTTTTACCTCTCTCAATTGTTTCCCCTCACACATTCTCTCTCACATTTTTGTCATCTGCTTTGTGTTAGCGTCTGCATTTTGCTCATGAAGACTAGACGCATGGGGTGTTCGAGTCACAAATACTTCAAACTTCAAACCTAGATATGTCAATGCAAAATTTCCATATTTAGTCTGTCTCAGGGCACTATTTATCCTGATATTCACACTGAAAAGCCACGTCACTTCCACATATATATTTAATTCCTTCCTAAGTCCATGTGTAAAAAATTAAGTAAGAAAATAAAATGGCCTATTGTCATTTCTCTCAGTAAAATCTACCTGCCAGCAGCACCGACAAACCATCAAGCTAGCTAGCAAAATTAGAACAAAAAATATTACCATGCAGCTGAAGATCAGCAGCTACAGCAGCTATTTCCTGCCAACATTCCTCTTGTTCATATAGGTCATGATCATTGACATAAATGAAGATGGACGATGCATCTCCACTTCCTCCCACAGTATAAAAAAAAATTTAAAAAAATGAAGCCAAAAATCCCTGATATGAGTGCTGCCATCTTGCTCATGTGATGTCACCAGTTTGCACAGTAATGATTGGGCGGTGGTTTCCACCCACACATCTGTCCGCTTAGTTGCAAGCAGCACTCAGCTGTCTATCATGATGTTTCAACCCCTTTTTATAGCATCAAATAACTCATTTGCTTCACTTTTGGGGAGTTCTCATGTCACCCATCTTTATACAGTATATAGTCAATGGTTGTGATAGAAGGAGGAGGCATGTATGCGGTTTCCACAGCTCGACCAACCTGGCCTACATACTGTATGTATATTTCATCCATGATGCGTCGTGTCTCCATGGCACATTCAGATGTTCTGTTCGCCACTCTGTGCTGGTGTAGGGAGAAAGAAAGGCATTGATCTTGGGGAATGCACACGAGAGCCTGACCATGGCTGACTGAAATTCCTGACATGTCAGAAATTCATCTGAACATCCGATGGCCAATCGGGAGCAGTTGATCACACCATGATCGCTCCTCACTCCTCCCTGTGCACTACATGACAAACGACATTCAGCAAAGCTGAAATTCAGCCGACTCTAAAACGATGCAGTTCAAAAATCATTAATTTGAAGCCATGTCTCTAGCCTCATGACAACTGTAAGTCTGATACTGACTTTTGTTCCCCAGCTAGCTGCTAACCTGTCTCGTGTTACAGTGAGTGCTGGTAGGCAAAGTGACTGGCAGAGCTTTTTCACTGAAAACAACTGCCTATCTGCAAAATCCTCAATGTTAATTCAGCTTGTATAGTCTTCAAATTTACATTATACCAGTGTCTATGCAATTCTCACTGGGTCCACGTTAAAGTAACACTTTAAATAGTGTTAATATTTTAACCCTTTCCTGATATTTCTATTTTTAACATTAATGTGATTCCCTTTCAGTAGGATTCATTTGTTACATTGAGTGTTGTTTATGACATTTGAAAGTATATTTTATTGTTTACATATGCACTGCACTCCCGCCATGAATGTTTTCACCAAATCTGAAAATGCATCAACATTCACATTGCAAGGCCTCAGAAAATCAGCATGAACACTATCATGCTGTAAATCTCTTTACTATCTGTATTTACATATATGTGTCGACCCACAACACGAAAACAGACCAAGGTTTTTATTCAGAAAAAAATCTTAGGGAACCTTAGGGATTGGCACAACATAAATATGTACATTTACAAAGAAAATAAAGGTAGCTTCTCCACCATAAGAAATTTGAATGTCAAAGGGCTTATAGATTCTAAGATTGTTGATGTTGTTGTTGTTTCCTTTCATAACATCTTTCGATAAAGAATACTAGGCATCAAACTGCTCACTGAAATGGTCAATCACAGGCAAGAGATGCAGGAAATTATGTTGATTATCTGCAGTTAGCAGCAAATTTCAGCTTTGTTTTCCTTCTAGCAAAAAGCTCAGGTTCCAGAGTGCTCTGAATATAAGGTTTCTATTTTTTGTTTTTTTCTATTTTCAGCTTTGTTATATTTGTTCATCTGCTGCAGCCAATTATGACCAGTTATGCCCATCCGATGGTTCGGCTCAGGACCTCTCTTCAAGTTCTTGGAAGTTGTTCAGGATGTCCGTTGTGAATGAAAGTTAGATTACTGATGGACATGATTTACTTGTTGCTAAAGTCACGGCTAACTACTGCTAATTGTAGCTGCAGTTAGCCTAGCCTAGCATCCACACTTTTAGCCTTTTAGTAAAACAGAGCCTTTTGGAAATGCTGCTGACCCCGTTTTAGTTCGAAAACTCAAGGATTTTGTTTTAGTCTAACAGGGCAGAAATAGAGACTTTTGGAAACAATGACGCATACAAACACATTTGCTTCCTGATTGAATCTTATCAGTTACAAAGTGTCCTTCCCTGAGTCATCCAACCCCTATCAAGTGACTGTTTTCTGGAAGAAACAAACAACATCTGGCTTGACCACCAGTGGTTAACTCAACATGAATAATGAATGAAAGGTGTTGCTGACCTTGTTGTTTATACTAGCAGCTGTTGTGCAGTTAAATTCTGTATTTTACATTGCAAAGTACAACCTATATGTAGGAGACAAGCTATTATTCAGGTGATTTGCAACAATTCCTTCAGTGCAATCAGCCCTACATGGAGTGCCAGTTTTGGGTTAGGCAACTAGGAAGAACCAGTGCCTGGTGGGAAAACTTTATCAATTAAGTTCCTACAAAATGGCGAGAAAACTTTTAAATGTCCAGATCAGCCCTGATTAAACTCAGTGAAAGACTATAGCTGTATTCGAAACCACCTACTACTAGCAGTACATACTGATTTGGCCAAAATGTAGCATAAACAAAAACAAAATCTGCAGTATTCATACGTTCCCAGGTGTAAAACTGATTTGGAAAAATTCTCCAGTATGCGTCAGACCAGTCTACCTCGATTACTGTGTCCCACAATGCATAGCACTGGAACAGTCGCAACAACAAGTTAAGCCAAAAGCAGAACGTTTTTTTACGATTTTTGTGTGCTATTTCATCATTCAATTCACTTCTGAGAAATTTCTAGGCAAGAAATCAACTGTGTAGATTTTAAATATCAGCAGTTTTCTGAAAATTGGCAGCAAATTGAACATTTGGTTCAATGTTTTCGGAGTTGAGAAGCTCCACAAGGGGAGACCTTACCACACAAGCTTCTGCGGGGAGAGCTGGCTAGCCATCCGGGCCAGTCACGCTTACTGACCTTCAGCAACAATGGCAGAGTCATTACATTACAGCTCTGACAGATTTTACTGAAATAATGCAGCTATTGCCAAATGTTCACAATATAACCAAACCAGCATTAACACGAACAAAACGACCACCAGTCAGCAAGTTTTATGAAAAGGCACGCAGTTTGAACGTTACGCTTCCAAAGCAACAGAAAGTACTTACCGGGAGAACAAGCTTGTGTTACATTTGCAGTGAAGTAACGTTAATGCGACAAAATGGCAGTGATTTAGGTTCCTTCCAATCGTCATACAGCCTTTAATCCATCTCTCAGGAAAATGTTCATATTTGTGAAAATCATGAAAATCCACATTTACAACTTTTTAGAGCTTATGGGGATGCTACACATTAGCAGTGATTTGCCATTAGGTGTGCTGTTGTTTACTTTCACTTTCCAAAACCCGAAACTGGCTCAGCCTGGCCTGGCATACTGCAAAATAAATCAATTGAACAGTTTCATACTGCATACTAATATGAAAAGCAGTATGCAGGTCAGTAGTATGTAGTAGGCGGTTCCGAACACAGCCTATGTCCGCTTGTGGAAGGAGCACCAATATGGGTACCAGTAGATTAAAAAGATAGCACGTTGTATTACCTGAGTGACAAGGGAAACTGCTAATGCATTTGGACTAATGGATTTGTTTTGATGCATGTATTAGTTTAAAAGTTTGCTCATATACTGTACCTGTATGATTAGTTAGCTAATTAGTTAGCATGTTGTTAGTGTGATCCATTAGTGTTATTTGGCATTAGCCTCACTTTCTATATTATTGTGTTTCTGTTCGCATTTGGCTATGCAGGTTGATACAGAGATAACAACTACAATTCAAATGCAGTTTAAAGAATAACCTAACTAAAAGTGCACATGTGTACTGTAGGCTTAGAGTTTGTGTTATGATACTGTGAAGTAGGTATTTAGTGTTAGTATATTGTCTATATTTATAAAGACACAAGAGAACATAGAAAAAACAATGATGGAAAAGAGAAAGTAATCAACCACAGTTGAACCAACAGCTTCCTGTTTACACATGCCCAGTGTATGAGAATGGTGTCATGATATATGATATGTGATCTATCATGTTTTCAGGTGTATTAGTATGGACAGAGATCATTTCTGATATGGTGCTAAAACACTTGTCTGGACAAAGAATGTTTTAAAAAGAAAACGGCACATCACTGTTAAACAGGCTGCTTATGTATCACTGCAAAACATGTTTGCATCGCAGACAACGTAGATGATCTGATATTTGGTCATGCAATGCTTTCTTTTGGTGACCTTATGAAAAGTTAATAAAATGGCCCATGCCCTAAAATCATACTGATGGATCTGTGTGGTGAAGAAGAACAACATTTATAGCTGAGAATGGTTGTAAGTCTTGTTCACTCTTTTCCTTCCTATAGTGTGAGAGGTGTATAAAACCCTGGTGGAGTGCAGGGTCACACAGCCGGGTCAGTTGGCAATCACAGGTTTTTCTGAGCCCATGCATCAGTGTAAAAGAGGTATTTAGGCAACTTGAGGGATTGTCGAAACAACAAAAAATAAATACACTGCTCTTCAGTCTGTCAGAGGTACAGATTCAATTTTACCATTTTGATTTCGCAGCTTATCATCCAGTTTGTGAGTTTGGGTGTGTATTTATGTGTGCGTGTTGCTGGCTATGATCGTTGAAAGGGTTGCTTGCTGAATTTCTTCATATCTGCTCCTTTCGATCAGCATTGGTGGAGCCAGTTGAATGTTAGCTCTGGGTTCAGTGGACTCTAAATTGTGGAGAGGAAATAGAGGAAATAGTAGTTAGCTCCCGCCTAGCTCCATCCAGCAGGATCCAGCCGTGAGTCAATCGCGGCCTAACTGTGCGTGACAGCCCATGGCAGAGAGTTGTTCGATTGAGAAAAATGGAGTGAGTATCCATATTGTCCTATTTAAGTCAGAAGGAATTCTAGGGCAAGAAAGGCTTTTTGCTCTGCTGGATATTTATTCCTATGTTGAAAACCACTGCTTGCTGTGTGCACCTGTATCGGTAACAGTAAGAGGTGCATCAGCTATTATTGGTGGTAATTTACCAGACTGACATTCAAGCATGAATGTGCACAGATGGGCAGTGACAAGTTGTTGTTTTTTTTGTTTTGTTTTTTGTTTTCTATCTCTCCCCATTGTAGGCTATTCACTCTAACATCATCCTGGTGAAGTGTTTCAGCGGCACATTTCATGAGAGCTTAAACAGTCACTGCTTTAGATACTTACAGTGCATGGTAGGTAAAAAAAATGACACTTGCACACGAGCAATTGCCAGCATGACTGATTTATGAATTTAAGTATTTCTTCAGTAATTTAAAGAGTAACGTGAGCTTGTTCGAAATGTGTAACTCTTTTGCACCACCACATCCAGCATCTCTAACGGGTGGATACAATCAGATGTATACTCTGCCTCCGTACCCACACCAAACAGTACTAACACCACGTACTGACCACACACTAAGTACACCTCTACATCACTGCAGAGGGGTGCAAGCTGTTTTGTAACCAACTTGCCAGACACAAATGTTAATAATGGAACATTCCGCAAATCCCAGGACAACTGTATATTCAATGACAATGTTTTATTTTGAGTCTATTGCCTACATTCTTTTACTTTCTTGATTGTGATTATGGCAAATATAAAATATGGTAAAAGTATGGCTAGAATTAGGCAAGTTGGTGAAGGTTAGGGAAAGATCATGGTTCCAGTTAATTAAAAAACTAATTCCAGGTTGGTGATGGGACTCAGAAATTCTTCACACCAATATACACTACACCACCACAAAGTAATCACTGTTACTTTCCACATCGCTACATATTGGGTACACTACTTTCCATGTTGGAACTGTCTGCAAATTGTTAGCTGCAGAATCCTCTATTATGGATATTATTCCTTAGGAAACTGGGTATTACATACATAGTAGTAAACTGGGTGCTGTGAAAAGGAAGTCTACTGATGTGTTAACTTAAGAATTATGACATTTAAACTCAGGTGTGAACCAAATAACAGAAGCAGAACACCTGCCGTCTTATTCCAAACTAACAGGTTTGGCTCTCAGTCTTGGGTGATGCTCACATCAAACTATTTCTCTGTGAGCTCACAGACCACCAAAGGATATACTGTAAATAAAGCCATGAGCAAATTATGTGCAAAAAATGATTTCCTAATGTCATCTGAAACTTTGATTTGACTTTTCCCTACATAAAGAGAATAAGTGTTGAAAGCAGACAGATCCCCGAAGTCCAGTTTAATGAATGGATTATCTTTCATTTCAGGAAATGTTTTTGTTTTCAGTCATTCAGGTGCCTAAATGCACTAGATGAAAAAAGGAAGCTTTCTCCTGGACAAAAGACAAGCAGCATTTTACTCATGTGCAGCTTACTGCCAGAAGGTTGTCCTGGTTTCACTGTTGGACTACCTTCATGCATATCTGGTGGACGGGAAATCTGACAGCACCCTCTATTTTTGCAGCTGCCGTCAGGCGCACGCAACCAATATAGGAACATCTCGCTGACCCTAAGGTAACAATATAAATGTACAATACCACCAGCTATGAAAATTCTAATCTGACCTTTACCTTGAGAGTGACATGAGTGAATGTAGCGTCAACCTGTCAACTGCACAGTAGAGTGTATCAGTGCAATAATCTGCCACATGTTGCAGGCAGATGTATTTTACCTGAGTGCCTTTCCTTTCTGTTATTCTCTCTCCTACCTTTTCATTTCTTAGTTTAGTTTGTAGAGGTTACTCTTACGTTATCTTATGACCAGGGTCTAGTGATTTACTGAATGGGCCAATCAATGATATCTTTAGATGTCATATTTATAGCAGCTTCAAACGTTTTGATATTAGGTGAAGGACACATTTCAAAGTATGCATTTCTCTAAACAGACATTTCTCTTTTTGTCTTTTTGTGTCTTTCTATCTCTACCTCCCCTGACTTGGCCTCCCACCATCTCTATTTCCCACCTTTCCATTGCTACAGAGGGGGCTGATGCACTGAGCCAGAAGCAGCAGGATACCAACTTTGCCTATTCCCAGCAAAACTGGAGGCACAGCAGGCTGGCCCAGTGCCACCTCATGTCAGGAGAGCAGATTAGAGCCACTCCACCTCACCCTGCTGCTACGCCAGCTTTACTTCACCTCTGCCTGCGGGAAAAGAGGTGCCAATACAGCTGTGCCCAGCCCCCTTAAACACTCAGCTGATGTGTGTGTGTGTGTGTGTGTGTGTGTGTGTGTGTGTGTGTGTGTGTGTGTGTGTGTGTGTGTGTGTGTGTGT
>JBBPCS010025564.1:0-23862 GCA_037974645.1 Hollardia meadi
GGTGGCGCGTTGTGTCAAGTGTACATACATGATGAGAATAACAGCTCAGGGAAATGTCCGGCCCCCGGGCCCTTAGCGCTCTGAAAATGTGGCCCCCTGAACAATATAGTTGAATAGCCCTGGCCTAATTGATGTATTGGCATTAACGAAACAAAAATCTCTGGTTTCAGCTTCTCAAACTGAAGAATCTATCTGTGTTATGTATTATTGTAAATTCAAGAAATAGAAATTTGAATATGTAAGTTGAATAAGTCTGGGGACTCCTGATGGACATTATTCAACATTTTATAGACTAACTGGCAAATAAGTTTGTTAAAGAAACTAATCAGCATTAATCGATAATGAAATTAGTTGCAGCCTTGAATACCGTCAAAGGTTTCTGCTGTGCACGTTTGTGAAGGTCTATGCTAATAAGCACCAGCATTCTATATGAATAACCCAGTTGATTAAACTGTAGAAGCCTTACAGGAGCAATTGGATGGCAATAAACAATCTCTCTTTAGATCACCTTTGCCATTCCCAGTGAAAGCGAAGGAAACAGCAGCCATATCACAGCGCTTTACGCCACAAGAAGGATGACAAGTCTGAGCAGCTCTTTCAGGTTGCCGTAGAAACCAACCAGGGCTATTTGTTCCAATTTGCTCCGTGGCGTTGAGATCAAAAAGCTCGGAAACCCAGTGCTCTCTGCATATTAGCAATTAGGCATCCGTTCACCTCATTTACATCTATATTGTTAATTTACAGTTGAACATATTTGGACTGTGTTTTCCACGCAACACGAGGCTTCTTGTGTTATATGGGGTGTAGGGTTTTATGTGTTTGAACTGTATTGAACTTTGCGGTTTTGTTATTGTCGGTTCAGGCCTTTACCTGATGTAAAGGCATCTTGCAGGTCCCTTTTTTTTTTTTTTTTGCACCAGCCCCCAACCCCATGAAGTCTCTGTTTAAATGCCATTCCTGCTCCGCCCTCTCTGCTCCATTGATAAGTTGGCGGTTTGTTTACGAGAGCGCCAGCCCTTCTTTGTGGCTCTGCACTGTGCTTATGAGAAGGAGGCGAGCAGCTATGGTCAAAGACTCACCCCTCCCCCTCCTCTCTCCTCTCTCTCTCTCTCTTCCTCCAGAATCAGTTTGAAAAGGACAGACGGCCCCTCTCAGCCCCCTCCCCACACCCCCAGTGATGCTTAGCTGGTGAGTACACGTTTATCTTTTTTCATTCACAACTTTTCATGCCACTTTCATGCATTTCTTTGATTGGCTTCTACCTGGATTTCTACTTTCTATTTCTACCACAACTTTTTTTTTTCTTTTGTGCTCGTTTTTGCTGGCAAACATCAAACTTCTCTCCGGTTCTTCTGGATATCTCTATAATGAGGGATTGCTGTTATTCCTTTTCTCTTATTCTCACTTCTTTCTAAAACTCTGGGGCCTTTGTAGTAAAGGTGAGGCAGCCTTCTTTTTTTGGTGAAAGCCTTTTATTGTGACGGAGTGAAGTGATTTGAAAAGCAGCGGCGAGAGTATGGCAGTGGAGGAGGAAGGATAAGCAGGAGAGGTGGGAGGACGGGTGGAGGGGCTTTATATAGGCTGCTAATGGACAAGTCTTACCTCTCTCTCTCGCTTTTTCTCTCTCTAAATGTAAACCAATGAATCATTCTGATGTGACACAAGTCTACAATCACGTCACCTCAACCAGAACAGACTGGTCATTTGCATAATTTTGGCCTTATAAAATGCACAGGAATAAAATGTGGGTGATTACATGGCCAGCATTTTAAACCCATTCACCCATTTTTAAACTAAAATACCTGTCAACAAATAACTTATAACAGCTCATCATTTTTGGGGTTTTGGGTAATTGCTTAATCAGAAACAAACTGTAAACAACGTCACTGACTTCACTTTGGTATTCACAGTACTGAAGCTCTGCTTTGTTTGCACCGAAATGGCATGATTAAGACTTTATGTAGATTAACAGAGCAAACACATTCTGTAATCTATCTTCAGGCATAATTGGAGATTACACCTGTAATTCTGAGAATACTGAGCCAATGTTGTTTTCTGCTTCTTACTTGTAAGATAATAATTGTTGAGGGCAAGGTTTTTCAGTCATGAATAGCAGCAGATTGAGATTACAAAAGAATGTTTTAAAGGGGACTCTTTGCAAAGGCCCTGAACTCCACAATCAAACCTTTTGATTGATCTGCTGCAGGGCGTCGGTTGTCATCAGCCATCCCTTGCTAGGTTTACTGGTAACGAGATGAGGACCAACTTTCTCAGAAATATGAAGAAATCGTCTCCTGATCATGAATAAAACTTCTCCTTAATAATAAAATAAATAAAAATAATAATTGTTGTGATGAAACAATACTCAAGCTGAAACTGAACATTGAGCACAGACCGATGTATCATTAAAAGAACAGACCACTTCTGCTCCAATCTCACCCTCTTCTCGCTCTCTGTAATTAATATCCCTGAAGGCCAGCCCTGGCATTTGCTTATGCTCTGTTGTTGGACTTCTCACTTACTCTGCTTAATTCAATTTGTGGCCTAAATGTCTTTCCCTTATATGTGTCATTGGAGCAGAACTGCAGCGCTCCCCTCTCTGGCTGCTTCAGGAAGCTCCTCTGTGTTTGTCTTGGTTTTCTCTGCTCCTCTGAGGGGAGATCAGGGGCTCCATTCGTGGTTGGCGGGTTGTCTCCTCCAGCCCCGCTGTTGTTTGCTGATATTTAGTTCAGGCTGACAATAAGCCGGAAGAAAACAAGCTCCTTTCAGGCCAATAAGACAGAGAAGGGGGACTTAGAGAGAGAGAGAGAAGGAAACCTAGAAAAAAAAGGGGGGACAGGGGACTCATCCTTGGATAGGGATTCTCTTTAAAGGTTTCTGTTTGTGGCCTCTAGGGCCGAATTAAGTGAGCGTCATTATCCTTGGCAAATTACCACGCTGCCTTTGTGGTCCAGCTATGGTACATTAGGGCGCCTTAAAACGTGGCCGAGCCGTGCCCATTCAGCTCACAAAGAGAGGGGCCACTGGCAGATCCTTGGCCTGGCTCACAGAGGAGGCATTCACATCACATCGGGGGGATGGTGATGGTGATGGAGAGGGTCTTCTGAGATGAGTAAAAATCACTGGAGCCAAGGCTGATGTGACATAGCCTTAAGACACATGCCAACCGATGATGTCATCATTTATCTTCATCGAGAGCTGTGGAGATCTTGGATCTGAGACGGAGACTCATAGTTTTTCTTGCCAGTTATGTAGACCTGCATTTATTCATCCATTAATCATACCAGGATTTGGATCCAGCCTTTCAACTAATTGCTAATTAGCCGCGTAGCAACAAATCATCAGCTCACTTGTAATTAGGATGTTTCTCCAACAACTTTTGGAATTTTCAGGCTCTCCTTTGAGTAAACAAGCTGCTGTCGGATTTTTGTCCCATCTGAACTGAATTTCAAGTCTGTATATTAGCTGAGGACGACACACCATCAGTCACAGCGTCACTCCTGCGGGAAGAGGGACAGAGTACGTTGCAATAATAAGCTGGACTAATACTGGCTTGTTTCAATTGTCAACAGAAGTAGACTGATGAATGTGAAACCGACTGCCTTGTCCCTGTATGTGCTAGAATTTTGGTTTGCTTTTAAATCTGAACTTTTTTTTGATTTGCTTCAGATGCCACCAGTGATTCATGTCTAGTGCTGAAACAATTAAATCTTTAGTTCTTTTAAAATGTGAACATTTGTCGCTTTTGGGCTGTTTTTTTCTGTATATATATATATATATACATACATATATATCAACTTAATACCTTTGGGTTCAAGACATCATTTTGCACTTTTAGAAATTTCCTCTGGGCATTTTTTCAAATCTTGCTGATGAATCACTTACAAAGAAATAATAGATTAGTTAAAATTGAAATTATCTAGTTGTATCTCACAATGTAATGACATTACTTTAACAAAGAGATGTTATTAACTTGTATTATGTAACCATGAAATTACATGTACTTAACTTGAAAACTTAAGGACTGTAGTCAACCTTTTATTTTGTATATTCATATATTAACTTTAGGCAGCTTTGTGCAGGAGTTAAAGTTAAAAGCAGATAAAACTAATCACAAGGTTGGCGACTTGTCCACATGTCAAAATGTCTTTGGGCAACACACTGAAGGCCAAATTACTCTTGATGGCTAGGCCCACACCTTGCATGATAGCTCACTGCTATCACTCATTCACATTGAATGAGTGAATGAGAGTCAAACTGTAAAGCACCTTGGATAATACTCTCCATTTATAAACTTGTTTTTGTGCGAAACCGAGTAATATTTTGCCCATAACTGTTTAAAGGTTTTGGATGTCAGGCAGAACCTTCCGGTCTCTGAAATACAACGTTACGATTTGACTCCATGTGTGAGAATAAAACTGTGTGTTAGAAAGCGCCAAACTGAATCCTCCTTGGATTTCAGAAAACATCCTCAAAGGCCCCTGAATCCACCTTGCAGCTGACTGATCCAAAAGACACTGGGAACACCAGTCTTGCTTTAAGATTGAAGAAGAAGTAAAGTAATGAGCAGGTGCACAGTTCAGGCAAGAAAAAAGAACTGGGGATACATTGTTTGACCGGGTCAGTGCTTTAGTGTTTCTCGGGGTCATTTGAGATGATTGGATGAACGCTGGTGTCTTTTATCCCTCCGCCGCTGAGAGGAGGAATTCTCCAAAGAGCTGATCTGAGAAGTGAAGAGCGCACACTGTCTGAGTCTGTGTGAAGGATTTCAGTCGTTGCAGAGCGCCTGCAACATATAAAATTTGTGTCAGTTATATGGATGGCATCCTCTTCGAGCTACGGTGGAAGTTTAGTCTTCGTTTCGAACATCAGCCGGTAGCTCAGACTCAATATAGAGCGATCAAAGCTGATCCTCTGGGCCCGAAACGGCTAAATCAAGTTTCCGCCAAGTGCCCAGAAATTCAAAGTGAACCATGAGCTGTAATGTCAAACTCTTCAAAGAAAACTAAATAAGAGAGCTGCTGACAGCACTGTAAAACTCACAGTGTGTGAAATGTTTCTTCTTGGCACCTTGCCTTTATTTATCATCTAATCAACTGGAAGCTTTACCTTAATGATTGATGGCTCCTTCTTTTTATTTTTCTTCCCATGATAGGTGGGAGATTTCATTACTTTCCAACTTTGTTTCCTAGTTTTATGAACTCAAGCACTGAGGGAGGGAGGCTTTTGTCCAGGGGCTGTGGTGAAAACCTGGAGCCCGTAAATCCTGCACTGATCTTTGGATCATTAAACTGTGAGCCCTGAGTCTTTTGGTTCTTTATCACCAGGCCGGGATCCCAGGCCATAATAGAGGCTAACTGGCTAATGATTAGCTGTCTTCTGCAGTTACTCTAAAGCTGGCTGCTGCTGCAGGTGCCTGTCTGAATGAGAGGAGGCTATGAAAACTGTCTGGCCTCACATGCTTTCTCTTTTTATCTGTCCGACCAACTGTCTCAATCTCACAAACCATAGCTCTCAAGCTCAGTGTGGAACGTATATGTTGAATGATTTCATGTAAATATGGTCTCCAATAGACAGTGGAGAGGTTTGTGCTTGTGAAGTCGACAAACAGCATTTACCTCGTCACAGTGCTGCTGCTGAACCGATTGGCTTGTCTCTAAACAGTCTTGTGATTTATGGAGCTGAGAGGAATGATTGGCTCCCTGAAAATAAAAAATAAAAAGTGTCTTGGATAATCGACTTTTCTTCTTCCTTCTTTCAAAAAAAAATAATCCTTGATTACTTTTGGTTGTCCGGGCTTGACAATGTGATACATATTGGGCTTTGAGGCAAAAACGGAAAGATTAGCTTTAAAATAACTAGCTTTGAAGAGGGGGCATGTATAAGGAAAGCTTTGTGAGAACATTAGCGTGAGGATGTAGCACCACAGCATCACTAGGTGGGAACCTTTGACTTTGACTAAAATTATTATGTAATCATTAAAAACTACATTTTTTCATGACTGTGGCCATGAGAAAGTTAAAAAAAAAAGTCTTCTCTAAAACGTAAGGGCAGACCTTTGAAATTGATTCTGCAAAAATCACAAAATCTGCTCAGCTTGAACGTTCACAATTTTTAATAGCAACATTTTTAGATTATTTATTCAGTTAACTGGAACTTGGTTTGGGGTTAAAATGATTCCTGTAAATCTAATAAAAGCCCACTGTATGTTATCAGACATCTTTTACATATCTGCCCGTATCTGCTCTTCCTGAAGTTGGTCTCTGAGGATAGAGGATGTTATATGCTGTGATTTTTGGGCTATATAAATAAAATTGACCGAACTGGACTTGATTGTTCTCTGATGGGAAGGAAACACCAGTCTTTAACATCAGAGTCTGACATGCAACATGCTGCCACACATGCGGCCCTGACACTCTTATTTCTGCTTCAAAACATACATATGTTGAACAAAGAATTCCTTTGGAATAATGGGCTGCTTCGACGAATACTGCCTTAAACTTGCTTCTGCTCTCATTTTTACGGTCAAAAATACTTATAGATACCTACGTGAAAACATGAGCAGTCCAAGCTGATCAGTCAGTCACTCATGGTATAGCAGTTGCAGCCCGACTTGTTTTCACATACGTCTTTAACCCCCAAACATACAAGTATAAATCCAGCTTTAATGTGATTACATCTGTAAAAATCCGATTAGAAACCTTTATTTGGGGTCAAACTAGCCTCACCTGAGAAAGCAGAACTTAACTGTCTCCTGTGTCAGATATTAACTCGGTGGGAAAACCCCCCACTTTGACTCCCTCCAGCCGGTCGGTTGTGGGTTCCTGGCTGTAAACTTGCTGTTTGCTGCTTAATCATTCAGTAAGGATTAGTGGCACTGTGTGTTTTCTAATTATAGACCTGGACCGTGCACTCGCCTCCTCTATGGGGTCAAATCTAGCCCACCAGGCCCTCAGCCAGCGGCTTACTCACCGCTACTCTCAACTGCAACTTTTACACGTTTATTTCTGAATCCTTAAGTTGTCATCTTTTTTATTGTTGTTCTTCGTTTTTCTTTTTATCTCTCCATGCTCTCTTTTCTGTCTGTCCGTTTTTTTTTTCTTTCCCTCTGTCTCTCAAAGAGCTCACAACAAAGTCTTTTTATTTGGATAAAATCAAATTCAATGAGGTAGCTGTCAAAATAAATCACTTCTTGTATCAGGGAAGAAAACAAGGACATTCCTGGAAGAAGGGACACTAATTCTTCTTTTTTTTTTACACAATCAATCAGTTCCCTTTCACGTCTTTTCACAACTTTTCATTCTTGGAGAACAATACGTTTGATTGACCCCTCTGGGAAAGCTCATTATCCATTTCCATTACAAAGGTGTTTGCAAGACACATGGATTTGAAACGCCTGAGCAAAAAAAACATAGATCAAAGCAATATATTGATGCCGATGAGCCCTGAAAGATGGTAATAAAAAAATTGTGGGTGTCAGCCAAAGCTTAAGCGATTGGCTTATCAGCAGATGTGTATCCTGCATTGCTGATGTCAGTCACGTGTTTTTGATCATCGTGACTGCTTTGTGTCCAGTCTACACACTGGGACCAAATGGAAGTGTAGCATATGAGCTGACAGTTGCAGAAGTTTGAGATTGAAATTAGTTTTTTTTTTTTTTTTATCTCTGCTGTTGTCTCATCCAATTGCCACTGACATTAAAATGTCATAACAGTAGCGCTTGAATTATTTAATTATGAGTTTATTGTTGTTATCAAACCCTGTTAGGGCCTTTTGGGAATTCTGTTGTTAAGCCGAATCAATTTCACTTCTTCGAGGGACACCTAGGAAATGGTTCAATCCATTTCAAACCAAAGCACCGTATTAAAGATCACTGTATGTTCTCTGAAATTTATAAAGATTTAATTAACACTTTAGCATTTTGGGGAATATGCTTGTTAGCTGCTTCAACATGTTCCAAAACTGATGTGGACACAGACTGTGGATGTGCACATGATTGTATGGACACGTTGGCACGTATGTACACATTTTTTTGGTGTGGACAGGCCCTTATGGACATGGGTAGATGACAAAATTGACATTATATGAACCGATAGATTTGAGTTGCCTTTAGCCTTTAGCTTAATTCTCAATATGCAAATTAGTTAGGCATGGCTGGTGGATTTGTCAACAAATGCAAACACTGAAAGCAAAAGCCAATAACTGAATGGGAATTCTTCGAAAGCGGGTTTGATTTTGCACTCATCCCGCCCACATATCCTGAGCAGGCTCGGGCAGGCGTGGTTTCTCCTCCTGGGTTTTCATCTGTTCAAGTTACATTTTCAACTTGCATGAACACATCTTCACAATACAACAAAGCTTTTTTTTTCTGCTCCCATGCCTGGTTTTTCAGTTGACTTTTTATGTGCTGTCGTACAAACCTTGAGGGCATCTGGATTTTATTTCATTCCTCTCAGCTAGTCATGCCATTTTTGAAAAGACACATTCACTTCAACATATCAAAGTGTGATTACATGTTCCTGTACGGGATGACCTCTTTCTGGTAGAATTAGAATTCTTTTACAGAATTCATTATTCTGAGGTTTGGGGCTCTCTGACTTCTTATGTGTCCCCTCACACCAATGTTAAGGAGCAGAACTGATAGAGGAGCTCTTATTAGTTCTGCTCTCTGAATATTTAAGTGTCGAATGAAACACACACACACACACACACACACACATGCAAATGCACAAAAGAGTCTTAATCGAAAAGTTTGACTTTATCAAACTTATCAGGCTGCATCAAATAGTTAATGTTTAGACTTTTAATCAGATCTTTGGAAATATCTCTGGTAACACTAAGGTGCATTCAAAATTTGGAGTAGTTACCAGGGAAAGAAATATAAACTAACTGCTAGTTAACCATTAGTTAATGAGTAACTACAGTCAAGTTTTATAAAGTAGCTAATGATCAGTTCATGATTAGTTAATTAGGTAAGTAACAAATCAGGAATGACTTGATAATTGCTGATCCGTTAATAAGTCCTTCCCTGATAATTCCTAACAAAGGATGATGACGAGTTAGTAGAAAACTTTTATTGTGAGTGATTCCAAACAGCACAAAACCTGTAAAGACTCATTCATTCATAATTGTTTTTGTGCACCTCAAGCAGTAATACGTAGAATACTTATAATGAGTAGTGATCAAATAGTCCCTCATTATCTTATGATAAATTATCCTGTATTTGTCCCCTTAGGTAAAGTATGATACACGACTCGAGAGGTGTAAGTAATGGGGTGTGCATGGGAGTGTGTGCACCATATACAAAAATCTGAGTCCAAACTGGGCCCCTTGCTGTCACCCCCTCTCTTTCTTCACAAAATAATTAATAAAAAATATTAATGATTAGTTAATTGGTAATGAATAAGTCGTTACTAGTTTTGTGACGTTCTTTGGCAGGTTCAGAGTTAATCAGAAACTATTCATGAAGAAAGTGGGAAAAAGTGATCAATTCAGATATTAATGACCTCATAATTACCTAATGATTACTAATAAAAGATCCCACAGCCGGCTCTCTAACTTATCATTATCTACTATATAGTCCTCCAGTGGGAATTATTAGGGAAGTTATTATTATTGAGTCATAAATTACCAAGTCGTTCCTCTCTTGTTCCTCACTTGTTGCTTCATTAACTTATCATTTGTTCCTCACTTGTTTCCAGGTAACTACTCTAAATTTGGTGTATCTATTTGTATAGTGTTACCATCTCTGTTTTTGTCCAGGTGACTTTGAGTTTTAGTTGAGAATCATTCATGCTTTTCCCAGGAGATATCTTAGATGCTTCCTGTAGGCTCTGGCTCATTATAAAACCATCCACACACACGTTTTGATGAAGATATCCGCACTGCAGCCTCCAACTTACAGCTCAGCTTGATCAAACCACTCATTTACAGAACTAATGAGAAAATGAACAAGAATTAGGGAATCATTTGGTTGTTGTATTTCATCAAGAAAAGACGCTTTCTTATTCTGCTGCAAGTGATTATATCCCAATTAAAGCACAACACGGTCTCTTCTGTGAGGGCTCCCATTTGAAATCATAAACATAGCATTCTAGGCGTGTTGTGTCTCGAGGCGGTAAACAATACCACTAGTGATCAGACTTGTTGTCATTTTCATCACCAAATTTCCTGGCATAATGCCTGGGTCATGCATCAAGAAGGCCGTAACGAGAAATTGTGTTGTGAGACCACATAGCAATTAAAACAGGATACAAGATGTTTTTTTGTTTGTTTTTTCAATTACATCACAATGGATTTAATTATAGCTGCATGTTTTGCAAAGCAATAGTGTTGCAAATAGCGTCAGGCTTGATCATCTGTCTTTTGTTTGTGGCAGGATGTTCTCTCGCTCTCTGGACTGTAATCAGTGTTGGAAAAGACGCCGTCACATTGGAACCAAACACTAGGACCATTTGGGAGATATGGAGGACTTGATCCGCTGCAGCCTTTTTTTTTTTTGTCAGTCTCTGTGTTTGATTCGAACATGTTTCTGTCTCAAAAGAACAAAAGTAATTTACTTTTAATGAGCTTTAAATGATAACTTAATGATCAGTAACCACTGATGAGCTTTCTCAAAGTGGTCGACGGCCCATTCAGGGCGTTCATACTCCAAAAAGTTCGGATGTTTCAAATAAAATACTCCAAGGAAGCTTTTTCTTAAAAGCTTGAACCTAAGAGAGTTAAAAGAAATTGTACTCTCTGACAATTTATAATGCTCTGGCAGTCCATCTCCCCAACACTTCCTCTTCCTCCTTTGCTTTCAGTCTTGGTGAGAACAGCAGGGTCTGACAGCCCCAAGCTGAACAGTGTGAAGTTTGTGAAGTGGAATTGGCTTTGTGGTTACTCTTAAAGGTCTGACTACTGTATCTCTTATAGTGTGTGCATGTGTGTGTGAGACTGAGACATCATTTAGATGCAGCTACATGTCTCCAGAATGTGAGATGGATGTGAATGCATGAGCGCTTGTTAGGGTAGACATATGTTACCTTGCTTTCCTAAAGTGCTTATTATGTCTTGTATAGTCTCAATTTTGCAGACGCAAAATTGCCCGGATCAGTACTGCTAAATTATTTCAGGACGGTTTCCAATTAGATGCATTGACACAGGATACAAGGGGTCGCTGAATGGTTTGATGCGCATGAAAAAAGACGTTAATCATACACTACGGCCGTCACATTCACCAAAACCTCAACTTTGTAACACTTATGATAGATTTTGCAGTAAAGTTACAACATGAGACATTTTGTTTTGGAAGAATGATGTTGAATGTGCCAAGAACAATGAAAATTGCTTTAAGTTAGTGCAAAATCGTGGGAGGAAGTGGAGTACATTATAATAAATCTGTTGAGGGGTGTGCATACTTTTTCCTTCTTGCAAAGACTCATTTCTGCAGGTCTGAATTATAGATGTGATAATAATAATAATAATTTGTTCCTTTGAAAAGACCAAGAATTCAAGCTGTGTTTAGCAGGATGCATTTTTGACTGTCAAAAGATAGATGTTGGACTGAGTGTTTTCTCTGCACACTACGTGTTTGTTCACCTTAAATCCAGACCATACCCTAGTACAATTTGCCTTATTAGATTCTCACAGCGTGTTGACTGAGTTCACAGTTGTATTTTTAGCTGTCTAGATGTCATTAGATCACATGAGATCAATTGAAATGCCACAGAAACAAGATGGGTGTCTGTCCTACCCAGCGGAAATGTGCCAAACTGACAGCAAAGCGATGTTATAAAAAATATTTTTCTTAAGTGATCGTCTCTCATGTGCAACAACCTATAAATCTACAACAATAAACCTTCAGTGCTGGACTTTTACATATGAATGAACCTCAAGCACATGACATTCAAGTAGTGAGTTCAAGAGTAGGCTACAACAAATAGGAGTATGGTGGAGACTGACATCATGTGTTTCTGTTTTTTAAACTAATTTTGAGCTGATCATACAGTTTAAATATTTGAAGTTGCATGTTAGTGTCTGTAAAGATGTGTCCTTGAGTTACAGATCAGAACTATGCTGAGGAAATGGAGGAATTTAGATGGATAAATGGAGAAAAAGAACCTTTCTAAAAAATATTGAATGTCAAAGTCATCGCAGCCGTAACTGTGGCCAGCCAGAGTTTTAAAATTTTAAATTTCAAGAGGAAGAAACCAACTCAGCTATTAAATTAAACTTGACTGGAGGAAACCAAAGTGGCCCAGGTTACGGGCATTGTTAAAGAGAAATTCTTTCAATAATATGAACAAAAAATATAACTACCAATTAATTATTTTTTGCAGCCACAGTGTGCTGAGTATGCATTTAATGTGTATCGGACTTCAGCAATTTTTACTGAAAAATATATCAGTATTTTTTAACGGAGATCAGTTTAAAGTGACTTTTATTTGTTTTTCTTGCCTTCATGCATCCAGTAGTTTAATTTGTTGTGTTGAGAAGACACTGTTGTCTTCAGTTTACAGTACATAAGCTAGCATAAGAAGACAACTTTCCTCCCCTCAGTGTTTCCAAGTGGTATTATTATTGGTCACGGTCGCAAAGACAGTGTTAGCAACATGGCTACTGCTAGCAGCCTGGCTACTATCCAAAGCAAAAGCAACCTTAAGAATTCAAATTGGACCTAGAAACTCTGGTCTCAGTGCCGACTTACAGGGACCCGTAGGTAGGCAGGTTTTACAAGGAGCTGTAGGTAGGCATGTTTTACAGGGACCTGTAAGTAGGCATGTTTTACAGGGACCTGTAAGTAGTCAGGTTTTACAGGGACCTGTAAGTAGTCAGGTTTTACAGGGACCTGTAAGTAGGCAGGTTTTACAGGGACCTGTAGGTAGGCAGGTTTTACAGGGACCTGTAAGTAGGCATGTTTTACAGGGACCTGTAGGTAGGCAGGTTTTACAGGGACCTGTAGGTAGGCATGTTTTACAGGGACCTGTAAGTAGGCAGGTTTTACAGGGACCTGTAAGTAGGCAGGTCTTGTTGCTTTCTAATCTTGTAGACAGAATGTCAGTTTTGAACACGCTCAAGTCCCGGTGGTGATGGGTTAACACGTTTCGACAGGGTAACTGTCACTTTCCATTAAATGAATAAAAAAAGCAAAGCAAAAAAGTTTATTGCCTTCTTTATTGCCTTCATTGTTAACTGGCATTTTTAGAATCTGTGTTTAGATTTGATAGTTTCAAACTGAAAATAATGAGCTGTGGTGCGCCCAGTAGCTCACCTGGTAGAGCGGGCGCCCCATGTACTGAGGCCGAGTCCTCACCGCAGCAGCCCAGGTTCGATTCCAGCCTTGCTGTATGTCAACCTCCCCACTCTCCCTGCTTTCCTGTCTCTCTCCAGCTGTCCCTGTCTAATGAGCTGTGCTAGTTGTCTCGGTCTGGGTGAATGGGACTTGCGAAAAAATGGGATGGATGCTCGTTATATGACAGATCAGATCAATTAATGCGAAAGCGACAGTGTGTGGGTTTTCCCTGAGGCGGGGCCGTCGACGCCGCCGACCTGTTGCATCTGCTGTGGTGGCAGAGCTGAGACCACTGAGCGTCTGAGAGGACTTGTTAAGAAGCAAAGAGCGGCTTCACTCAGCCTGCTGCATCATCGTCAATTGATTTTTCCTCTGAACAGCACAGGGACCTGGAGACGCACACACACTGTACTTCCTCACAGACATCCACACACTCGGCTGTGGGTGACGGCCTTCTCAGTGTCTCAGAGTCTTTATTTTCGTCTCCGTATGAGTCGAGCATGTGTGTATAATTGGAGGCTTTTGAAAGCAATTGTTTGACAGATTGTTATATAACAGTCAACAACAAAATTAACGCTTCTACTAAAAATCCTCATTGCGGTATCACAAAGGTGCTCTCAACAGACGGTGTTCTTGTGTGTGCTTGGCAGGTGTGCTTTTATTAAAGTTTTGCAGCCACAAGTAGCACAATGGTAGAGAGTGATGAATGCCCACAGCTAAAATCCAATAAGATGGATTTGTTAGGAGCAATGGCTCCTGCTCCTACACTATCTCTCTTCCTCTCTCTCTTTCTGTCTCATACTCTCTCTACCATACTCCGTCGCACATGCCCAGTCGCTCATCCACTAGAGAGGTTCCAAATCAGTCATTTGTTCGTGCCAGATCAATCCTCTGTAATCAACAGGGGAGGCACATTGCTGGCCTTTAATGGAATGCCTCCTACCTGGGCTGTCCGTCTTGCCGAGTCTGAAGTGGATTCACCAAAGTGGTCGGTGATCAGCAGCGACAGACACGTCAGCTGTCTGCCGTTGTCTCCATTGTGTCTGACAGTTCGGCGCTGAAAGATTGCAGCCTGCTGTACAGACCACTTTGAAGGCTTTGAGAAACAGCAGCATGAATGAAATAAGGCTGCACTTAATTAGATTCACACAAGATTTGAATTGGATTCCAGTGCTGCTGCCTGGCACTGAGGGCGAACTGAGCCGACTTTGTGTACATTTCAACACGCGTGTTTAAAGTTTAACAGAAAGAATTATGAATGAGTGAAAGGCCTTTACAATGTGCGAATAAACACTCCAGACACTTTACACCAGCAAAAAATCCTAGAGGTAATATAAAAATACTGACTTCAAGCCATAATATGTAGAAAGTTCTGGTGCCAAGTCAAGTTAGAGCTGTTGAAGCAGGTGGATGCTGCAGGCGACAAAGGGTGTGATACCTAGTTTTGTTTTTGGACATGATGTATGGCTACCTCGGAGGGTAAAACTGCATCTTCACACAACAAAGGATTCAATGGATTTGCTTTGAGCAAGCTCATGAATAACACTGACATTTCTTTGGTACTGTGCAGTCATTGTACCTTTTTACCTTATCTGACAACAGCAATGGCTGATTGTTGGAACGCCTAAACAACCTAAGTGTATGTTTTCCTGAGAAGCAAGCCCTTGCAGCCACACTAATAATGTCTGATCTGTCAGTTACAAAAGTGGTTTGTGGCGTGACTTTATACTGCTTCAAGTCTTAGGGGGCAAGTTGGGGTGGATTGTCAGGTGTGACTTTAACAGTGGACGACCAAGACGATCTTTGTTTGAGCTGAACCACGTGCCTTTACATAATGAATCTTTACTCAAAGATGGCAGATCCGAAAATGCTTATATGCATTGGTTTTGTGACAGTCACAGGGTTACTCCTTGATGGCACCTATTTTGTCATTTAGGCAGAAATTCATGCAGAAATTCAGTACAGTTTATCATTAGTGTTGCCATTTAAATTCAGCTTATCATCAATAATTGGTGGTTTTAGCATTACAAATTCTGGGGAAAGTTTTTGGAGTTGTTTCTGTGTTATTATGAGGACACCAGCTTTAAAAGTAGTTTATCTCTGATCTTTAAATACTCTCTGCATGTTTATTTTTTAAATGTGTCTGGCTTAATGGCCTATAAATGTTGTCTTCACAATAGGATAGATGTAGATGTCTTTTCTTCACCGTTTACTCTTTAACATATACAAACATAGGGCTCGGTATGAAGCCTCTGTGTTTTTTGGGGTATCGGTTGCATCTGGTCAGATTTTTAACCTTGTTCATTTATTCTTTGATTAAATAGTCCCTGATTTAAATCCAGTTGTTGGTCATTTTAGACTAATGCGTGTAGATATCGTATATGTGCTTGAGTTTTGCTGAAACAACATTCAGCATTTGATTAGCTTGACTTCTGTCAAATGAAAAAAGGGGCATCCAGAAAAAGATCAGTGCCACAAGTCAAAGAATTTCAGCCCTTTGCCAGCCCTATAAGAAGGTGGAATTTAATTTGTGTCGTACCATAAGATCTTATAGTTTGTGAAATAAAATCAGAATCAAGGAAAGCAGGTGTTTTAGCTTTTCCTCTTCAATGCCAGATTCCTCTTGTGGATTCATGCTTCCTGGTTGCTTGTAGACAACCTGGGTTGCTCTGCTGCCCATTAGCATTCCACAGGGATGTCATCTATGGGGCTTGAAGGTTGTCATAGCGTTGGCTGTACCAGCTGCTCCCCATTCCCACAGGGAATGTGATATTTTCTGCCGCTTGTAAGATGTGGAATAATCCACACGATCAGCAGCAGATTTCCCAACTGAAAATATTTGCATTCACAATTTTATGATGCCACATAAGAAGCAGAATAAAAATCGACCAGAAAGAGAAACATTGTAAAAGATAATAAACAAGCTGTCCAACGTGTGTGTGTGTGTGTGTGTTAGCCACAGAGCAGCCACGCCTCATCGACATACCTCTACTGCTTTATAATCCTGTATTTTGAATGATTGGTGCCTTTTCGATTCTTCCACTGCCTGTTGCTTTCTCTCTTTTTTTTCTTATTGTTGTTCAGCTGTGATTTTCCCCAAGTACTTCTTCCAGAGAGGTGTGATCAGTCACAATGTCCAATCTAGCTGCTCAAGGTCCATATAGATTGCTTTTTTTCCTCTTCTACATTACAAAATCTAAATCAAACCCCACTGGGGCAATTTATTTGCCAATTGTTTTTTTTGTTTTTTTGTCTTTTCAGTTGGCACTCTTTATCCCAGTATTCTCTGACAGGAAAATGGCTCGAGCAGATACAGCATGCTAAGCGCTGGACAAGTGGTCTGTGTTGTGTCCTGATGACCGAAGCCCCGAGCTGAGTGCCGCCGTCCCAGCCGTGTCACTCATAACACAGACGCAGGGCAGACACAAAGAGCTCTTTAAACAGCAGCCACCAGCTTGTCAGCGGGATGCCTGTGATTGATCACTTTGACACAGATCAATAGTGTGTCATTATTGTGAGGGGCCTTGATAATGTGGCTCTTTTGGATGAGCTATCATTCTTAAGAAAATATTACTGTTGACTAGATCAGGTGAAGCTGGAGAAAGCTGCCTTATCGTTGCCTTTAAGGCTTTGTGGTGGTTGAAGCTACTTATGTTTTCTGCTTTTCCACTTTTAATTTTGTATTCTTCCTGTTGGAATACTAATTCAAACATTTGCTTCATTCCTCCTTGAAATTCAGAGTCCTGTGAGAGGAGGCTGGCATTTGTGTTGATCAGTCATGCACTCAGATCATGCCTCCTTCCATGTTCCCATGTGTGCCAGGGTGTCAATTAAACCTGAGGTTTGCTGTGCTCTAGTGGGCTGACTTTTTCTAATGGGGCTCCATGCAAAGAGACTATCCATAATAGAATTAATAATGAGACACACTTGCGAAAAGGGCTCAGCTATCATCGGCATCTCATCCGCAGTGAATTCCTACGGAGCTCTCTCGCTCTCAGAAATAAAACATTAGAAACAACTGGACAAATCCTCAAGCCTGGCCAGAAGACTTCATAAGAGTTGCATTAAATTCGAATGAGCTCCAATCACACCTTGCCTCCTAATGATTAGAGCTGCTCGTGTGTGTTTCGGTAGGGTAGGGGAATTGTGCTGTTGTACATTTCAGATCTATCAGCTGAGGGAGGAAGGGAGCTGACAAGGAGCAGAAGGGTTTATTAGTGCTATTCTTTCTGCTCGGTGCCACAGAAATAGAACAGACAGAAAATGAGTGATACTGCTGTGCAAGAGAGGTCCGCACGCTTTCCAGCAACCTGAGGAGAGATGTTATAAAACATATGAAAAGTGAAAATAAAATGAAAGCTTTTACAGAGCTTGCTTTTCTAAACATCTGATGGAAGGTAAGAGTAAAGTAACTAAAGTAAATAGAGGAATTTGTTGAACGTTGTCAACATGGCTGAATGTACAAAGAAAAGAGTGTCACATAACCTTAAAAGACCATCAAAAAAAAAAAAAAACAGAGGAAAAGCATCCACATTTAACATAGAAAAATATCTCAGGTAAAAATTTCAAAGTGGATCAATCTAAAATTTCTTTTTTATATCAAAGGAATGGGGACACTCTGACACTGGATGAAAATTCGTCATGTAAATAATGTAAATGGTCTTTTAGTTGTTGTTTTTTCTTCTAAATGCAACAACAGTGGTCTCTGAGAAATGCAGTATAAAAATACAAAAGCTATGACAGCTTAGCACCAAACAACTCACTAATCAACTTTTTACATCTAACTCAGGCGTTTTCCTTTAACCTATAGCTTTTAACCACTGGACACACGGTTAAAGACCGTGTTCTCATTCATTTTAATGAGACCACTGCGGTGCCACAGCAGGGGGTGCCAAAGCAGAGCGCCCTGGCAGGAAAACACCATCCGGCTAGGTGCTGTGTTGGCCAATCAAATACTTCCTGGTGGATTACTTGGTAACAAGAGTGCCGACTTTCTACTGTTAACCTCGTCATCGTCTCAATAAAAGATAAGGTAATTGACACCATGAATTGTAATATCATGTTTTGTTGTGCAGGTTTGTGTAAACCTAGGGTTGATTTCAGTCTGAATCCCAGCTTAGACTCTGTCAACGGGACATCCAAGTGTCATCTTGGTTTGAGTTATGACTGCAACAAAGGTAACTTCAAGAAATGGCACATAGTGACACATAGCAACAGTTTATGAAAGAAAAAAAGTTTTTCTGTCCAGTAGACCAGACAATTGGTGAAAAGCCGGTTTTGCCTTGTACTCCAAGCCACCAAGGTCTTCTTTAAGACGGCATAATTAATAGTTCATTGTAAATTATGGTCCTATTTAGAGTAAAATAGATGATAAAGCAAATGGACTGCATTTATATATCACATTTCAGTATTACCGACCACTCCAAGTGCTTTACAACAAGAGCCACCATTCACAAATTCACACAGTGGGGTCAGAGGCTGCCATGTAAGAACACACTGATGGAAGCGCAACCTGAGGTTCAGCATCTTGCCCAAGGACAGTTTGACATGCAGACTGCAGGGGCCGGCAACCATGCGATTGACAAGTTGCTACCCCAACTACCTTAGGTTCTGAGTCAGATCCAATCAGAAGAGAGGCGTACCAATAGGTAACCTCCCCAGCTCCCCATATAGTCAATTCTGGATCCATAATACCAAGAATGGTGACAGCCATAATGCCAAACTCAAAACTTCAAAACCGTAGTCCACAAAACCAGTGGGTGACATCTTAATGGTTCTGTCCACTATTAATTGTACAGTCTCAAGCAACTCAACAGCTTTTATAACAATGGTTTAGTCGATTTCACATTTTAATGCAGAAATGTTAGATATTATATCATGGTATGTATGCATGTGTGTGTGTGTGTGTGTGTGTACTTGTGTCAGCAATGTACATTTGTGTCATTGTGGGCTTGTGATATGGGTGTCCCGGACTGCCCAGCGTCCAGGGTGAGTGATCAGGGCAGTCTGTGGGATTGAATGTAGCCAGGTCTGCTCAAACACGAGGCTCTGCAGCAAGCTAAGGGCTCTTTTCATTGCCCCCACGTCTGTCTTCAAGTGTGGCTGCTGCTGATGGGATCATGGCTGTGGATCACTACTGCACTAACCCTCCACACCTCTCTAATTGGAAAGGAGTATTGCCTGCTTCACACCCACAAACAGTACTTAATCGCCATGTCAGCACGAGGGAGAACAAATCATAGGACAGAAAAGTATTGCTTTTTGGTCCTTTTTCCCATCTTTTGAAATATTTTCCTTTATTGTCGTGATGCAATGATTCTTCCATTAATTATTTAAATCATGTAAAAAATAAAAATGCCAAACTTTCTCTCGTTCCCTGTTTTGAAAAAAGGATCTACCCCTTTTTCTCTGTTTTGGGACAAATTTCTTGGGACTCAAATGGGACACATTTGGATGTTGGACTATTGGTTGGACAATACAAACAATGAAAATCAATTGATAATGAAAGTAAACATCAGCTGCGGCCCGACTTGGTACGACGTGAACGATCGAAAATGTTACTCTTTTTGTGCAGTGAGTAGTTACTAAGTGGCCCCTCAATTCCTTGATGATTATCTTACCATTATTCACCCTTTCTAATACTCATGAATGCGAGGGGGGAGAAAAGTTTAAGTACTGAAACGAAGTACTCACCTGCCTACAAAAAAACTGAAGGTGTGCATGAGCCTTTACTGCCTAGGTAATAATCATCATCTGTGACTCATCATTATCTGCGATATAGTCTGCGAATCAGCGTTATTCAGGAAATAATCATTAACGATTCGTTAATTATTCGATCGTTCCTCACTCGTTGCTTGGTAAGTACTCTCTTTTGTGTGCCGTATGGTAAAGTGTTGCCGATTTTGCTTTACTAACGCATAATATAAACATTTCCTTTACCACTACATTAACATTTCACTCACTGTCATGAACATGTATTATTCTTTAAGCATCTCAAATACTCAAATATCATAACATACGTACATTATGGACATTAAGGTAAGCCTGTAGTAATTATTAGTACACACACACATTAGCAGCTGCACCCTGATAATTCACTGCAGAACAATTTGTGTGCTTCTGTATTTGTGTTGCATACTGTACATGCTGCAGCCACTCGCCACGCATCTCTGCAGCTTTGCTCATCATATCAAGTGATATGTTTTGATCCAGGCCCTCTTTGAAGTCCAAAGTAGTAAATTTGCTCATCAATTCCACTGTCAGGCCTTCTGTGCATGTTTTGTTTGGTGTCCACTCCAGTTAATTAGAACAGAACGTGTCGCGTTGTCCTTGAGATAGCGGCTAATGCGAGCTGTCTGAATTGCTGCTTCGTAATGCTTGCTTTGCTCACTTAGCAGAAAGGACCAGTATGCAGAATGGAAGGGTAACCCAGTGTGTGTTGCAAATAATGCACCGGCAGCACTCCTGCACTCTGCAGGGCATCGGTGCATTGTGAGGGCGGTCTCACCGAAAGGTCCTACAGAGTTCTCGGACCTCACATGAACACATTGTTGTGTTGATGCGTGTGAGCTGGTTTAGGATTCCTCGGATGGTTTGTGACTTTCAAACTCCTTGATGTTTGAAGTGAAGAGATTGTCTTGCGCCACTATCTCATGTTATCAGTTGTTATCCCCCCAGCCGACATTGCCCTGTTGTGTCTGCAACTCATCACAGAGACATGTTTAAAACATTTAGCTCCCCAAACACCACACACTGAAAGGTTCAGGGACCACCAGGGTCTTTAAATAAGATCAATGATATCTTAGGCAAAATGAGCTTTAGTGTAATTACTCGAGATGCACTGAAGTGGAACTTGGGCCAATAAAAATAATTGTCTGTTTGTTATGGTTCATACCAATTTAACGACAGATATCGTAGGCAAACATTTTAGAATGACTTGTTTATTTTACTGCCGTCAATTTTTGTAAACCAAATAGAAACACCATTTTTACTGACATCCTGTTTTATTGTTTTCTCTTTTATAGCGCAAACAGGCAGCAATGCACTTAATTTGTCCCCTATTAGTCTCCTATCAGCCAGTGACAGAAAACAACTGCACTGCACAGCTATTTATAGCCAATAATTATTGCACTTAATTGTATTGGCAACAGATATAACATGCATCCCTGTTAATTTTTATAGTATTGTTAAATTCAACAACAAAAACAAGTGAAAAGACAAACATCTGAACCGGTGGACCTAAATATGAAATTGGTCTCCTTGTTCAATTGATGATTATTTTCTCAATTAATCAATTGTTTACTTTTTTTAAGGTGTCATACAGACATGTACCCACTCCCTAAGGTGTTGCCTTCCATTAAATAGTTTAGTCTTAAGAGCAGTTTAAAACAATCCAAAATGGGCTCAGTAATGTGTAACAAACTGATAAAAGTTGTAAATTTCCAAATCTGTCTGTGGATCAGCTGATAGATTAATTAGCTAGTGGTTTCAGTACTAGTGGCGTAATGTGTATTTCTCTGGCGTCGGTTCAAGTTGAAAAGTTCAGATTCTGCTCTGGAAAACTTACTAAATCTCTAACTCTTCGAACTCTTATTCTTTGGTTGAATGCTAAAATATTGGTCACCTTTGCAGTCTGCCCTGTACACATCTAATCGGTTCTTATTTTAAGCAAAGAACACAAGCACGAAAGCTTGGATAAAAGCTCACATCGCTTTCCTTTTTGACCTTTGGCTCTCCAATTAACAACCTCCACTCAAGAGCGTTGGGGCGCCCCTCTTTTGTGACTATGTCAAGCCAGGAAAGTGTTGGACAGACCTTTTGTTTGAGGGGTTACTCATGTCTCTGCCCTTTTGTTCCCTAATAGCCCATCATCTGAGCACTGTCCCTCTGACCTCGAGCCTCTGACACATTGTTCCTCTAAACGACAGGGAAAAGGCCAAAACTCTGAAGAAAGGAAATGTACAAGAAATTATATCTGCATGTTCTGAAACATTAATGCCCTGAATGCATTAAAAGATTGTGTTGAATTTCGGAAAATACTGGTTTGATAGATTAGTTTTAACTCGATTAAACCAGTGATTCCCTACATTTTAACCTTATTCACAACATTTGAACCTTTCTAAAAATAATGAAAAAGGAAATGTACTTCTTTTGACCCCTCGCCACATGTTGCGTTCTGTTCGCCAATAAATAAGAATTAGTTCACACATTGCTAATGAGCCTGATCACCAGCAGACAAATCTGTATTTCCCAGTATAGCAGAGTTTTTAAGCCAATATCTATGGCGACATTCATGCGCCTGTGATAGCGATGCGTTTTGGCAAATATTGTTTTTTTAGAGTAAAAGGGGGGAGCATTTATGCAACAGAGTAGACTTCAGGGTGGTCTACACGCTACAGCAACTAGGAAGTATGTCAGAGTCTATGGCTTTAAATTATTTATGTTGACCGCGTTTGTTTGTGTGATTCCCCTCAATGCTAAAAGGGGAAGACCAAAACTTAAGACCACAATTCTTGTAAACTGCACTACATTCATTCGCAAACCATATGCAAATATACAAGCACAACCGCTATATGCCTGGATATATTTCCAGAGGTATTAGGTATTATGTCAAAATATGGTTTTGTGTAGCTGAGATGTCAGCATCACCTCTCAATCATCACTTATAACCCACTAGAAGTGTATCTGCAGAGACCCTGCATATACGTATCTTTATTTTCTTCTTCTTCTTCTTCCTTGTTTGCTGTGTTGGGGATGTTGCTGCTTTGTTGTCGCTAAAGCGGCTCCCTGTCTTCATTCACTGTCTCGCTCGCTCGACCACCGCTGATCTCCAACCTGCAACCGAAACCTTCTCATTCTGCAAAAGTGAGTGCGTATCTGCCCTCTGATTGGGATCCGCTCCAATATTTAATGGGTTCTTCCGTGACACTACACCCTTGCACCGACTTCCATGAAGTATTTTTTGCAGTAGTTTTTCATTAATCCTGCTGACAAACAGACAAACGAACAAAAAAATGGACCGAAAAAACACAACCTCCTTAATTGGCGCAGGTAATAGTGTACAGTATTACCAGGTTTGTATCCAAAAGCTTGACTCAGCATCCATGCAGGGAAAGTTCTGTTCGGTCAGAAATTGGCAAAAGTCGTTGACAGACTGACAAAGAAGCTGGCAAACCTGCGTACTTTACAGTATAATGCACCTGAGCTCAGCCTGTATAGGAGCGCTCGAATGTGAAACTGGTGGCCAAAATTGAGTTCTCTGAACTAGTTGGGTGAGATCAGATCAATACAGGCCCGGAGGCTCCAGGTTCACACAATGAAACAGTATCAAGTAGACACAGAGAGAAATGCAGTCAACAATATCACATTATGGTTTCGGTGTGTGTGAATTAAGGCGAGAGACTGTGGTTGACAGTGCCAAGTGAAATCATAATAGAGTTTCTGAGGGCCAGACAGAGTGTGTTATTACAGACTGGGGATGGGAAACGTACAAAAAGGCTGGCTGGTTACAGGTGTGTGTGTGTGTGCGTGTGTGTGTGTGTGTGTGTGTGTGTGTGTGTGTGTGTGTGTGTGTGTGTGTGTGTGTG